>CM046839.1:1066783-1196783 GCA_025618425.1 Heliocidaris tuberculata
TACTACTACTCTTACTAGTAGTACTACTGCTACTACTGCTGCTACTACTACTACTACTACTACTACTACTACTACTACTACTGCTACTACTACTACTGCTCTTACTAGTAGTACTACTGCTACTACTGCTGCTGCTACTACTACTACTACTACTACTACTACTACTACTACTACTGCTACTACTACTACTGCTCTTACTAGTAGTACTACTGCGACTACTGCTACAACAACAACAACAACAACAACAACTACTACTACTACTACTACTACTACTACTACTACTACTACTACTACTACTACTACTACTACTACTACCACCACAACTACTACTATTATATACTACAACTACTACAACTAAAATCTCTTTTTCTCGACCCATCCTCCTTTTCCTCCTCCCCCTATTTTTTTTTTCATTTTAGGGGGAACGCCACTGGAAAAATTAATGTAAACATCTCATTTTTTAGGTGAATGAAAAAAAGAGAATGCCTACCTTTTCAACCTTTTCACCTCTGGGGTTGCGGACAATGTCTCCTACTGTGTCAAAGGTAATCCCGTCCATGCTACAGTTGATCTTGAAACTTGTTACCCATTGGTCTGCATCCTGACGACCTTGCGTTGCCACTCCGGTAATGCGGTATACAGTTGGTAACTGAACCTATTATAATTTGATAACAATCATGATAATGATCATAATCAATGCACGTTAGATATTTGATGTTCCATCATTATCTTTCTTATTACCCAATATGAAGCGTATTTTTCAAGATCACAGAAATCCCCCCCCCCCCAAAAAAAAATCTGAATTTACTGGCATGTTATTCATATGGCTAAAATTCCACGAGTTTTTTTTTCTCTTAATATCAGCTTAACTTTGGTTACGGATTTCATATTAATATAAAACATCTACACGAATCAAGGAGCTTCGCTAAAACATTATGAATGCTGACAGGAGAGCGGGAGCGGGGATGGGTGTTTGTGGGAGTTGTACCAATTTTGCCAAGATGGCTGAAAAATTTCCAAAAAGAAAAGGAAAAGTCTATCAGATTCAAATTTAGAATTTCAAGTAACAAAACGACAGATGTTTACATTTTCTTTCAGAACAAGAAAGCGGAAGGGGGGGGGGGGGTGGGAAGTCGTCAGTTTCTGTCAACTTTTGTTGACAGACTATAAAAACGTCGAACTTGTCGACAGAAAACACTCCCTCTAGCGACAGCCCTGAGTTTATGGATAGAAAAAAAATTACCAGCAACCACCTCTATTGATGCCCTTCCATGTAATCAATCTCACCTGAATCCACTGATCCACAGTGGAGTTTGCTGCTGCGACCCAGGCTCCACATAACTCTCGGCCTCCCTCTTCTTCCCAGACAAGGTTTAGGCGCGCTCTCTCAGGCAAACAGAAATCACTATCATTCCACACACTAGAAGCTGTCAGGCTTGAATCCGGAATGGCCCCACTTTCCAGGCCAAGAATAATATCTGTCAATATAATGTGATCGTTAAGAAACGAAAATCACCAACGAAGGATAAAATATTCAACACAAAATAACTCTGACTTATGATTTTCATTACATATGCCTAAAAATTTGTTTACAAATTAAAATTCCTCCCGTTAGGCTTCTTTATTTACTAACTATTGTCCACGGCGGACCGTTGAATATTAATGAGTCAGAAAGAAGAGGATCTTGGGCATTTCATTCCAGTTCATCTTAACTTGGCCGTGAACCAGAATAGCCTGGTGATTAAGTTGCTGCCCGGCAAGCAGTAGATGACAGGTTCGAATCCCGCAAGTTCCAATTTTTTCTGACTTATGATTTTCATTACAGATCGAGCATACGATCTTTAACGCTGGGAGTAATGCCTAAAAATTTGTTTACAAATGAAATACTCATAACTCAGATTGTTAGTAGACGTGTTTCAAGTCAATGGCCAAGCCAGCCCCTACACTCTAAAAACTAAAGTGTTAAATCACCATTTAAATTGGTCGAGGAGTGACAACTTTTTCAAAATGGTAGATTAACTATTTTAACATGCTACATGCAACACTATAAAGGCTGAATCCAGCATGTTAAAATAATTAACCTGCCATTTTGAAAAAAGTGGTCACTCCTCGACCCTTTTAAATTTGAATATGAATTTTAATTTAAATGGCGATTTAACAGTTTAGTTTTTAGAGCATAGTTCCCCTTATTTTTAAAAAGAAGAGGAGAAAAGGGGGAGGAAGAAGGAGAGAATATAAGAAAAAGAAGTAGAAGGAGAGGAAGAGGGAGAAGAAATAAGAAAACAAAAGAGAAAAGGAGAGAGTGTTAGGGAATGATAAATCTAAAAAGGAAAATGGTAAAAGAGACGGGGATGATGAAACAACTCACGGGGATTGCAAGGACATTTCCTAATGGAGTTGCCCACTATTTTGAAATTTCCAATATTGTAATTAGTTGCGTCAAATGATCAATCCGTCAATAAAAAAATTACAAAAATTACTGTTCTCAATTTTCAAACATTCATAACTTTCTTATTATTTTACAATTATTTTTTTTCACACTGTGTCAGTGGGTACTTGATACTTTTTATGATATTGATAGAATATTTTCAAAAGTTTGAAAAATTACCGAGTGGTTATAATACCACCTTCATTCAAACGTTAGTGTCCCCCAGCTCTAGCTGCTGGTTGGAATGGATTTCATCTTGTTCCTCATTCGAGGGTTTTACTTACAGGTGGTGATGGTGAATTTGCAAGAGGCATTATTTCCGCTCTCATCAGTAAAGACATACTTGACGACGGTTGACCCTAATGGGAATTCATCACTTGACTTGTAGTTGTGATAGACCAATGTAGCATTGCCCGATATATCGGTAGCTGATGGCTGGGTGAAGTTAACGGACACATTCGGAGTACCAAGCTCGACATACAGGGTGATATCCTCCACACAGGTAACATCGAGAGGGGTTGTATGATCTGATCAGAAAGTATGAAAAGAAATACAAGCCAGAGTATTGATTATAACTTTAATGTGATCATTTTTTATTATGAACGTATAAACGAAATTCGTAAATAACATTTACTGTAACTACTCGGATGAAAAGCATGTATGTACAATTAAAATGGAAGAGAGTGAAAATTTAAAGGACAAAAAGGCAATGGAGTAATTTTTATGACTATTTGCGAGTTAGATAGAATAATACTGATGTATAGAACAATGCAAATGAAGATAAAGAGTGGGGTGGGATAGGGAAATTTTCATGACATGCAGAGCGGACAAAAGCACCAAATTTGGCATGAACACTCCTTGTGGCCTACTTATCAATATTAGTCGAGGAGCCCTCGCGAATTTTCAAAGGTAGTCGAGTAAAATGCAAAAATCCAGAATGACCGCCATCAAATATGATATAAACAATCTTTTCGGGTTAAATTTATTCATTCATATTAAAATTCATTTTCTTCCATTGATTTTGACAACATTCAACATCTGTTCAAATAGTACAATTTAAATGCATATAAAATAATATCAGTATAATCAAGAATTTGCAAAGTTACAGGGAAGAAGACGCAGTCCCAATAAGCCAGATGCTTGTAGCGGATACGCCTGAATACTCAAATACAATACGCCTGAATACACAAATACAATGAATCATTGTATACAATAAATCATTTCATAGGATGCATAAATTTGTTGTCAAATCATATTATCGAGATCATATCACATCACTTATCATTTCAGAAAATAAAGGCCTGTTTATAGGCACATGAAATGATTTTAAAATAATATCTGTAAAGGGCGCCTTAACTTAGATGGAACATTTTGCTTGGATAACAGCCACTGTAAAAGGAGCTGCATTTCAGCCAAGAAATAAAATGAAATACATAGCCGAATCGTTGGCAAAGCGTTCTACTCATTCCTAGTCACGAATGAGATAAATTTTTACTCACCGTTTTTCTCGATCAGTCTTAATGCATCTAATAATTGATTTTTATTTGCAGCCGCAAAAGAGAAGAGATTGGTTAATGAGCAAACAGACTGCGAGTACATGATATTTAAGGTTACCATATGACTAACTTAGACATGACATATCTTTTTTTTTTTTTAAATCGAAACACCTCTCAGAAATAAAGAAATTTGGCTTCATGTAATAAAGGATCACAGACTCATTGAACGATTGCATCGGGGAATATGAACGACATTACAATCCTTCAATCCTATAGTAGGCCTTCCCTATCCAAATTACCGAATGACATGAATTTGATAAAATACTTTTTTTCAGTTGGTAAATGAAAATACAGTAATAATCTTCTGCAAACAGTAATAAAAGTCAGTGATGTGTTGGTAGATATAAAAGAATGCATGATGATCCTCTTTTCACGAACATTTAAGTTTGTATAGGGACTCACGATGAACTTGGAGTATAATACAGATTTTTTCCCCAAATATTCTAATTTCTGAGTAATTTAGCTCTTTGTTATTTCTATCATTTCTATCATATCGCATTTGTTTTTCTACTTTTGTCATTTTGCAAAGATACTTCTTAAACTGTAATCCATGTCAATTCAGTCCTAGGACTGCGATTATTCATTTTCCCAGTAAAATCTCTCTTTCTCTCTCCATCATTTAATGTATAACTGTTTGCATGCTACTGAAAATAAATGAATATTAATTTACTATTACAAATGTAATATATGAATATCGCATGTGTGATTGTCGTATAAAGCACCAATAAAGCATAGGGTATGAGGCGATGGGGACGGGGTAACCTGGAGCTAGGAGCAACCCTATTTCCCTAGGGATTTTCAAAGTTCCTACTCGGGCAATCATCACCTCATATTCGGGCAGCAAAGTGCCCGAATATCTCATTTTTATATCATACCTAATGTTTTTTTGATGGCGAAAAACATCCTTTTACTATGGTAAATTATCTTATTTTGAAAACTGGAAAGTTGATATTCCGGCAAGCGACATCAACGCCCGCCCCCCCCCCCCCTCGCAAATAGACCTCAATTTTGTATTAACTTGTGAATCGTTTATGGTTATGGTTAAATCAATACTTTAAAAAATTCCAGATAAAAATTGTCAAAGAACCAAACCTGATATCTAAAAAAACCCCACATAGTTAGCATTATGTTTTGCATATCCTTTGTGATATAATGAATAACAAAATAGTTGGGCTTGACCAGTACCATCCTGCCCTGACGGTCCTGTCTTTCCCCGCCAGACACCGAAGCTAGCCCCCGCTACTCCCTCCTTCCCGTAGTCTGGATCATGTTTAACATGTTTAACCCTAAAGATATATTATCGTATATTAACCATAAAGATTTATATTTTTTCAATTGTGTCAGTATTACATTCTGTTAACGAAATCGGATACTACTAAGCCTTAAATCCATGCAGAACAATTTCAATTTCAACATAAACGGCGGCTATCATGGATTCTATGTTTGATTTCATATTTCAGAGATATGCTGGGCCCATATACCTTATATTTTAGGATGATACATTTATTTCCATTTCTCTTAAAGCTACAAAGAGTAGGGTTGTCGCAAAGCGACAGAGTTCCAAAAACTTAGCTGTGTTTCAAGAAATCTTCATTTCATTTTCATTCTACGTGTGTCGCAAGCTTAAAATTGTCCGATGGACTGTTGCAGTCATCGATATTCAGTGTATGAGACACAAGCGATAGCTCCGTATGTATTGCGATGTCAGTGTATAATATCGCTGCGCTGGTTCTTTTGACTGGATTGTATGTGAGAAGTTTTGTTTTGTTTTGTTTTGTTTTGTTTTGTTTTGTTTTGTTTGTTTGTTTTTTTTTTTAATTGTATGTCAGAAGTTTATGCGTGGGACGCTTGCTCGGACCGCTGGCATTTTGCTAAGCGCGCAAACTCTCCATTGAGTTTGTACATGTGGCCGAAGACCAACACTGCTATAGCGAAAACCGGCTCCAAGACAGCGAAAGTGAAATATAAGTATTGCCACGGCAACTCTTTATTGTTTTGATTTTTTCTTTTGTTAAAACTGAAACAAAAAGGTCTTTCATGATTTGAGTGAAAAAATAAAAGTAATTCTCTGATAAAGAGGTATGAAATAGGATGTTGTCTTACGTGGCCTATAAGACCAGCTTGATATAGCGGTCATCATGGTATATTTGCCTGTTGCCATGGTTACGGACATATTTCGAGAGGGCTCCTCGGCTGAAATCATTTTATATACCCTAAAGAAGCTTCACACCAAAAAAAAAAAAAAAAACCGTGCTTTTGTCCGGCGTGTCACGATAATCGAAAATTTTGACCCTAACCCAGTGGCGGATTCAGGGGGGGGGGCAATCCCGGCCCGTGCCCCCCTTTTGAGGGAAAACAATGCAATGTGCCCCCCTATTTGCGATTGTGCCCCCCCTTTTCGAGCAGAAAACCTTTTTTTTTTTTTTGCTTGTCAGAGAATTATGAATTATGGAGGGGAACTGGACTCCATAACCCCCCCCCCCCCCCCACTGAGCGACTTTTGGAGGGCTGGTGAAATTTTTTTTTTTTACTTCATTCTATATAACCGTTCAATTTACCAGACACAGAAATCAGCTGGAGGGGGGGGGGGGGCCGTAGTTCTTCCGAGATGTTTTTGTCTCACTCGTTTGGCTAAATTAGTTTGATAAAAATTTTAATAAGCTTGGAAAGTTCCCCATAGTTAAAAAACAGGAATGATTATTGTTGATCTCTGGCAACGGGAGAGCTGAAAGTATATATGGAATGAGAGAGTGACTAGGAGAGATAGAGAGAAAGGTCGGTCACAGAGGGAAGGAGTGAGATGTTGGTCTTACTCTTTTATTTCTAATTTTGATATTTTGCTTATTATTTTTCATCTTCTTTATTTTGTTTAATTTTTTGTAATTAATTAAGAAGGCCACGGAAGGCACCGAAAGGTTCACGATTTGTGAAAAATTATTTTTTTCCATAATGAAATTATGGTCTTTATTGTGGTCGGTACGAGAAAAAAGGTTGCACTTTCTGTTTCATAATGCAATGCAGGGCTTACGTGTGTATACTCATTTCAAATATTTTCAACTTCAGTTCATGTAAAAATGCCTAATTTTTCAACCAATTTAATGAAACTGCATTAGAAATCAGGATTTTTCAAAGCAATTTTCATGAATTTGAATTACAAGCTTAATATGTGGTATACATGAACAATCAACTAGAGTGCACAAATGTACACTCTGTGCAGTGCGTTGTGGAACGCAAAGACGTATACCTGAGGAGGGCAGTTGAAGGCCGAAATCTTGTGTCAAATAAACAGATTAAGTGAATTACAGCTAAGTCTCCGCTTTCCACTTTCTCGTATGCGTTTATATATATATATATATATATATATATATATATATATATATATATATATATATATATATATAAAAACAAACTATTAGAAATGTCATGCTTTTATCCAACTTCTTTATTTCCTCACGAATTTTCGACGGTACTCACACCGTCTTTATCAAGTGAAGCATATATATATATATATATATATATATATATATATATATATATATATATATATATATATATATAAAGATTTGCGATCGATCAGTGGTGTTTCATCGATAATGTGTGAAAAATGCTATCGGTATCGGCCTCCTAGACCACATTTGTGGAGGTGCCGTGGACCAGTGGTTTAAGGCGCTTGACTAGAGATACGAGGATCGGGCGTTCGATCCCCGGCACGGTACTTATGCCCTTGAGCAAGGCATTTTATCTACATTGCTCTTTTATCATACATCAAATAAATGAAGTGCTATAGGCATATTTATACCAGCGTGTGCATGTGTGTTATTAAAAAAAAAAAAAAACAAACAACATTTGAAGTCCATCAATGATTCTTTAAGTATGGGACTAGATATGTTAGAAATTAATGTATTACAAAATTTGTTTCATTCTGTACCTTCAACGTGGAAAAACTTTTTGAATAAGAATGATTATCCTGATGAAGATCAGAATTAAAGTTAGAATTTTGTTTTAATGAAAGAAAGTTGTCACTGTGGGATATAACATTAAAGCGAATATATGCAGTTCTGTTAAATACTAGAATTGAACATTCCTATGCAGTGCGTAATATTGAGCACTTATATAATGCTTCAGGAAAAGAAATACAATTTTTTTCTTGACACCGAGAAGGTCCACCCTGAATAGCAGGCTACATCCAGTTTAAATTAATTTATAACCTCGTTTATAATAATAAACATTTGTTTACCTTTAAAATTGTAGTAAGTAATGCATGTTCGTTTTGTAATAAAGAAGAAGAAACATATGAACATTTATTCTTTTTATGTGAAAAGGTAAGATGTCTTTGGATAGAATGTGGAAATTTGTTTGATATCATAGAAATTAAAAACATTGATTGAAAAGGGGTTCATGTGGGAATACAGACTTCCAGTATAGCAAAAGATCAGTTGTCAAACCATCTTATAATTTTGATAAAGTATATGATATTTACTTGCAGTAAAAAGAATGGGATTCCTCCGACGTCACAAGATATTATGAAACGAGTAATAGAAAGTAAACAAGAAGAAAGACAAATAGCTGAGCAGAAAGGAACACTAAATAATCATTATAGGAAATGGGAAAAAATGGAGTCATTGGCTGCTCTCGCTGGAAACGCAACACAGATCTGAGTGTGCATCTACTGGGGGGGGGGGGGGGACTTTTGAAGCTAGGCGTGTGTGGATGTTTGCGGTTTGAGGGAGGTGATGTTTTAGGTGAGTGTGTTGGGGTGTGGTGAATTCGGGGGGATGGGGGGATGGGAACGCGCTGTGCCGTGTCCTTTTTGGGGAGTATTAAGTGCTTTTAAAAAAATGTAGTTGTGTTTTGTTGTTGTTGTTGTTGTTGTTGTTCTTTTTGTTTTTGTTTGTTTGTTGTTGTTGTTGTTATTTTTTGGATGGGGGGGGGGGGGTAAAATCACCTCCACTCCATTTTCCTTTTCTTTCTTCTTTCTTTTTTTCCTTTCTCTCTCTAGGCAGAAGTTGAAGTATACATTATATACATAATTTTCCCTTGATTACTGTATTATTATGCCAATCATTTATTATTCCAAGGTATAACTTGTAAAAATTTGTTTGCAATTCTGTTTATAAGAAAATTTATCATAATTTTGTATATGAAATGTGAAACTTTATTACTTGCAGTTATGTTAATATGAAGATCTATTTGTACTTATGTACGTATGGATTGTGAAACCTTACTTGTAATTTCGTTTATGTCAAAAATTTAGTTGTAATTTTGTATGAAATGTTAAACTTCATTTGTAATTTTGTTTTGAGAGAAAAGAATAAAAAAAAACTTGTAAAAAAAAACAAAAAAAAACCACACACACACACACACACACACACACAAAACCCTGTGTAAACCACGGTACATTTGTATCTTTATTTTTTCAAGATTTGTTGTAGGAATATAAAACGCATATATCATGCACTATTTCGAGCCACTAGTGAAATTATGGATTCCTCGGGGACAGAAAAAGCACTATTTCTGCCAACTCGGAATCCATAATTTCAACTAGAGCCTCCCAGTGCATGGTATATTTGTTTAATATATAAATATATATAATATATATATATATATATATATATATATATATATATATATATATATATAGCGAGAGAGGTGTGGATGTGTGTACCAATCGGTTGAACCATGTTAAATTTAGATATGTGAAGAGAGAATAATGGTACAGAATGAAGCAGGTCACTCGGTGTATTTACAAGCTTTCGGCTCCTGGCCTTCTTCAAGTTTATTTGCTAAATCAAACAGAATGAAACAAATAATAATAATAAGCAACTTCACAAAACTAAAGACAACAGAACAGAACTATCATAAATCTGGCAACATAAATCAACAGGAGTAATTATAAGTGAAATTGAAAAGATGTTACTCGCCAAAACAAAACTAAATAAAAACTAATAAATCAACAGGAGTAAGTGAAATTGAAAAGATGTTATACTCGGCAGGAGTAAGTGAAATAACGAAAATGGAACTCAATAAAAACAAAAGTATATATATATATATATAGTGATCATTTCTTTTACTATACCTTTCACTAAAACAACTATGAGTAACCACCAGCGTTGTGTTATTGGAACATTTCTCACAACATATATATATATATATATATATATTTTCAATTGTGACGTCTTCGTGACGTTTTTAAGATATTTTTGAGCTGTAAAGCGTTTCCAAGACAATGCGCCCGGTTACTTATAAACTAATTGCGCATTGTTTTGGAAACGCTATGGATACAATTTCGAAAGTTTGTCATTCACTTGATAAAGACGGTGTGAGTACCGTCGAAAATTCGTGAGGAAATAAAGAAGTTGGATAAAAGCATGACATTTCTAATAGTTTGTTTATATATATATATAAATATATATATATATATATATATATATATATATATATATATATATATAAATATATAAGAGAGAGAGAGAGAGAGAGTATTTACGAACTATTCAAACTAACAGTAATTTGTATCGTCCAAAAATCAAAAATTAATTACCAGTAGCGCTTGTCGTACTTGATGGCGATACTTTAGATCCTGTTATGAAGAGAGATAGGAAAGAATAATAGAAAGAAAAGTATTAGTAATTTTAATAGCATTGTTTAAAGGAAGCAACCTCAAGTGGTTATATCAACATTTATCCTATTAAAAAATCACACAAATACACGCAATTCAAACATTTCCACATGACATGACTTCCTTAAAGTGTACCAACCACCTGGAAAAATGATTTCTATACCGCTAGGAAGTATAAAATTAACCTTAAAGAAATTTATCTGAAATTCTATAGGTCAACAGTTTAGGAGTATGAAGGAAATAAATGATAACATGAAGGTGCTCACGCGGAACCCAACCTCCGAGTTGGGTTTCGCGCGAGCCCTTATCTTGGCGAGCGCGTACGGGTGAGTTGAGTAGTCTACTCACGAGTCGCTTTTATGCTTACAGAGAGTATAATTAAACTTGTAATATCTCTCTATAGAAGTGATATTCTAAGCCCATATTTGGAATATAGTAGAATGACATGGAACCTCTAACATACAGAGTAAGATATTTTTGGTGATTGGACTATTACCCCCCCCCCCTGGACAATTACCATCTAGGATGATGATGACCCCCAGGACAATTACCCCCAGGATGATTATACCTTAGGACAATTAACCCCATGCAAGGACAATTACCCCCCTTTGACAATTACCCCCTAGGATGATGACCCCCAGGACAATTACCCCAGGACGATTATCGCTTAGGACAATTAACCCCATGCAAGATAATTACCCCCAGGACAATCACCCCCAGAAAGTCACCCCCTAGAAAAATAAGCCCCAAGTACCCCAAAATTAGCCCTGAGTAGCATACCTAGATTTCCTTCATAAGCTGGGAGAGGCTGTCCTAGGGGTACTTAGGGCTAAGTATGCTAAGGGCTAACTTTGCGGGGGTAATTGTCCGGGGGGGGGGGGTGATCATCGTGGGGGTAATTGTCCTGGGGAAATCGTCCTGGGAGGGTATTATTTTTGTCCAAGGGGTAATTGTACAGGGGGTAATTGTCATGGGGGGGGGGGGTGGTAATTGCCCATATTGAAAGAAAAATTACCATTCTTATATTAATCTGTTTTATATGTCCTTTATCCCTATTATGTGAAAATAGGGATTTTTCTGCCACCTCGGAATCCATAATTTCAACTAGAGCCTCCCAGTTTATGGTATATTTGTTTAATATATATATAGTTACCATTTCTTTACTATACCTTCCACTAAAACAACTATGAGTGACCACCAGCGTTGTCTTAAAGGAACATTTCTCGCAATATATATATATATATATATATATATATATATATATATATATATATATATGACCCTCCACCACAAAACGACCAATAAGTCGCAATGGGAGTTTTAGAGTTAACAGCTGAAAAAGTTGGTTTTGGGTGGAAATTTTGATTTTAAGTTTTTTGTATCTTCTCTTCTGAAAGTTGATAAATCTACCATCTGACAAAATTTCAGGGTAAAATACCATGTTGAAATATGTTTTTACTCTCTTTCAAAATGACCGTGTTTCCCTGGACATTCAAACTTTGTGTTTCAACTTGCTAGCATTGTACTTCACATCGCTTTTCTGGTATAGCTTAAAAACTATGCATTGTCTGATATTCAAAATCTAATGAAACAAAGAAATGTATCTATTTTTAGGGTAAGGAAAGTTTCAATCCAATCCAATTAGTACTTCATAGTGTATGCTAGGGAGTTTTGACTCAACCAGAGGCGGCGCACCCGGGGGGGGGGGCATGGGGGCACAGTGCCCCCTACTTTTTCAAGTACCCCAAAAGTGCCCCTTTTCATAGCTGATAAGTGCGCCTTTTTCTCCGTATAGTGCCCCCTTTTTCTTCCTAATAAGTGCCCTTTTCACCTTCTGATAAGTGGCCCTTTTAACCTCATACATGAGTGCCCCTTTTGAAATCCGATAAACGCCCCTGTTTTCGTCTTATTAGTGCCCATTTTCCGTTCTAATAGTGCAATTTCCCCTTCTAATAAGTGTCCCTTTTCACCTCTGATAAAAGCCCATTTTTCTTCGTATAACTGCCCCTTCTTCTTTCTAATAAGTGCCCTTTTCACATTCTGATAAGTGGCCCTTTTAACCTCACACATGAGTGCCCCTTTTGAAATCCTACAAGTGCCCCTGTTTTCGTCTCATTAGTGCCCATTTTCACTCCTGATAAGTTCACCTTTTTAAGTGCCCCCTTTTACTTCTGATCAGTGCCCCTTTTCCTTTCTAATGGTATAATTTCCCCTTTGATAAGTGCCCCTTTTGTCTTTTGACACCGAGTGCCCCTTTTTACCTATATATCCCGATGTCGCTTACAAACTGTCCCCTAAAGTCCACAAAAGAGCCATATATCTAGCTCCAAATAATCAGAGAGGCTTCATATTAATACACGTAATAGATTCCTCTATACTGATATCAGCACAAAGTGGAGTAGGTGGCAAGAGGGGCACAATGCCCTAGATTGTACAATATTAATCATTGCCCCTAAATCATAAAAGGAATGAGAAAAAAAAATTATAAAATTTTTCCAAAGCTCGCTCGCTACGCTCGCTCACATTTACTATATAATCTTCTTATCACATTAGGGAAATCGCTGTGTATAATTAAATACCACAGCCTTCAGCATTAGAAAACAACCTTAATTTTTTTGCTCGCTCGCTTCGCTCACTTGCAAATGAATAATCAGACCATCACACATAATGCAAAGGTAGTTTTTATCTGGAACCATGTTAAGATAGAAACAGCAATGTGTCGAAAATGATCATCAATAGTGTATTAATCATATTGTAGCGGTATACTAATGTCTCAAAGTGGTATTTTCCGCCTTGTTTTCACCCTTTAGGTAGGTGCCCCTTTTTTGTTGGTGCCCTCCCCCCACTTTGAAAGACGCTCCGCCGCCCCTGGACCCAACCTTTTGTGCGACAAACAATAGGACACAGATTAGGCGCTGTTAAATGGTCACTCTTCTTTAGAGCCAGTTTTCTCTATTGTTTTGGTCATTAGCCTGTCTGACACTTTGACATTCTCATTATAATTTACAAGGGTTTGCTTAGTCTATACAAGACAAGTTATATATCATTTTAAAGCTTAGAATCTAAGCTTTCAAACTGTGTTGAAATAAAAAAAACCACAAATTTCCGACTTATTGGTCGTTTTGTGGTGGAGGGTCATATATATATATATATATATATATATATATATATATATATATATGAGAGAGAGAGAGAGAGAGAGAGAGAGAGAGTATTTATGAACTATTCAAACTAACAGTAATTTGTATCGTCCAAAAATCAAAAATTAATTACCAGTAGCGCTTGTCGTACTTGATGGTGATAATTTAGATCCTGTTATGAAACAATAAGAGAAATTATTCGCAATTTTAATGGCATGGTTTAAAGGAAGCAACCTCAGGTGGTTATATTAACACTTATCTTAAAAAGCTAGAGAAATTCATGCATTTTCACATTACATGACTTCCTCAACACTGTGTAGTACTGCAATGGTGAAATTAATTTTCTTACGTTCATTGCAATGTTCCCCCTCAAATCCAGCAGGGCAGTTACACTCATAGCCTTGCATAGTCTCCTCGCACCATCCGTTTTGACAGGGATTACTTTCACAATCTGTGGAAGGTAAAAGAAACCGCATAATTGCATACATTATAACAATGAATAATATTTGCCTCCCCCCAAATAGTGTGGCCAGGTTTTCAGTAAGGGGGAGGGAGGGGGGGGGGGGGAACCAAAGTCCATTTGCGTCGGATTTCTGTAAAACTGTAGAAACGGAAGGGTTAAATGTAAAGTTAAATGTAAGCTTTAAAAGATGATGCATAAGACTTTCATCATGTGGTGATACGCATTCAATACGCATTCAATCAGCAAATACATAAAATATGAGCCAGTGCCCATTGCTGGGCGTGGCGGGGGGGGGGGGGGGCGTACACCCCTATAATTTTACAAAAGCTATATTCTCTATTGATTAATAATTTCGTCCTCGCTGTGAGGGTATAATCATTGTCTGCAAGAGCGAGTGTTTTTTCAGTTGAGAAACGATATACGCTAGCTTTCGAAATATATATCTAGAGTATAATATATAAAGCCTTAATGCCCCTTTTATCATCATTACACGAGTGCCTTTAACCCCCCCCCCCTTCGAGCATCAGGATAATGAGCATACGTATCTTCCTCCGTGATCTATTTAATATGCCTTGTTGCTAGGGTAACAAAACTGTTTATATATTCATCTAATAAATAAAAAGCCTCCAATAACTTGTGAAGGCTAATTCACATTTCACAGGGCACTGCACAAGATTGATTTTTGTAATGAAAAAGTGTTCTTAGGTATCATTATACCATGGACATAAAAATACTCAAGAAATTTTTTTACGGGAAATATATTTCAATAAATGTGTAATGAAAATCGAAAAAAAAGTAATGAGAATAATTAAAGAAGATGAAATAAATATAATTTGTGGTGACTGGGTAATGGTACTAATACATGTAATCATTATGGATTAGCAAATGAAATACTAATCATCCTATAGATCATTGTCAAACAGATATCATTCAGAATATGTTTGATGCCCTACTTTGACATAAATGGTCATGTCCTCGGCTATACGCAAATGTGTCTTGTTTCGTACTAATACGATTAATGCCATGGTGTTCTTTAAGGATGAGGGCAGTTGATGTATGATAAAAGTTTGATACCATTTCATTTACGTTTAACGATCGTAATAGGGCCTATGAATAAAAGATACAATTTCCTAGAGTGGTAGGCACGGTCATTATTTGTCACACGATATGTCTTCATAAAGTAATACTGTGTGAACAATTAGCAGTAAAGCCAGGCTCACTAGGCGAGTGCATTTATGGGAAAAAAGGGCCTTACCCAAAAGAATTGCAACAAAAGGTTTTTCAATTGTTTTTTTTGTAATATTTGATGTGCTCTATAACATACTAAAAGTCTACCAAAATCTGACCATGGGAAAGGCATAAATTTCAAGATGGCGTCCAAGATGGCCGCCAGTAGAATAAAACATGTGTAATTCCTTAATTTTTCATCGTAGACAAGAAATTGTGGTGTCTAACCCCATGTTTTCAGGGGCGAGCAATCCAGTTAGCTACGTCAAATCATAGAATAACGTTTGCATAACTGCAAATCAAAGATGGCCGAACAAAATGGCCGCTAAAGCCGAAAAATTACGCATAATTCCTCTATATTTTCATCATGACCATGCAATTTTGGTGCCACACATTTCGAACCGCTACATTTCACGCTAAGCCACTTTCTGACTTTTTTTTTTTCAACTCTTGCGCATCTTTTGACACCAAGTTTTCGAAAATTGGTCATAGCGTTACTGAGTCATGTGACATTTTGTGACCTCATGTCAGCCCCAAAATGGAGATTTTCTGAGTTTTGTGTACAAAACGAATGGGAAACTGCATTTCCTCATGATTCTCCGTTATCACCTATAATTTCTTCTTTAAGCTGTAATTATCATTTATTCCAACTGAATATTGGTTCAGATAACACTCTGAAACAGCAGACTTACATATAAAAAACAATGAAAAGATTAAAGTTGAAAAACAAAGAAATACATAAGAAATTAGAAGAACAATAGAATACATAAGAATTGAAATCACTTTCAATTTTTTTCTTATGTAATAATGTTTTTAAGGTTTAGAAAGAACTTCTTGCATTAAAATTTTATCTCCAAGCCCTTCTTTACTTGATTATCAGTGGAAATGTATATTTATGAATGAATTAGCATAAATTATAATATTAAATGAAGAAATAAAGTTTTACATAAAAATAAAGATGAGTTTCAAGGTCTTTGCACGATTTTCAAGGTCCGTGCAAAATTTTGCGTTGATCGGTCATGTCATGGCCGAGATCGGGGGAGGGGGGGGGGGGGGGGAGGGGTCTCCGAGGCCCCCCCCCCCCCCCCCCCCCCCCCCAGTCAGAGAGGTGCTTGAAATAGCCCAGTACAGTTACGGTTAAATTGCTGCAAACTGAATAACCACACTGATATAATTTTGTAATTATCCTTTTTTGTGGGTGTAAATCAGAAATAGCCGATCAATATGGCCCCCCAAATGGTAGCCAAGCTGTTTGAGGGTCTTGTCCGCACAATATAATAGTTTGGTACGCTGTACAGGAATGTACTTCCTCAGGAACTTCCTATTAAGAAGGGTGACATGCCCGGAGCCATCAACACTCGTATGGCGAATATTGGTCAAATTGCCGGACTTCCACTACAACACCGGTATTATTCCATTTCAAGGGGTGCAGCCCTGTCTGGTTCTGGATACGGACGTGATCACCTAAGACTAGTGGCTGAAGTCGTTTAGTGTGTTCAGACCAGCTTTCGGCACCTCTCATGTGGCGGTTTCTGAGTGCCTCCTCCCGAGCTCCGTTAGTGCAGCCATGCTAAAGCCACGGTAATAATTGTGGAGCGCCAGGAGTGTCAAGTCTGACAGACATGGGCGCTATATATAAGAACCCACTATTAATATTATTATTTCCTCTTTTGCAACTTTTAACAAATCATTTTGTAACTGCTCAAAATCAACTTTAGAAACTTAGCAATTTAATTGTTTTCAGACTGAAATATCTAATCCATACTGACTTTTGTCCCAAACTCTATGCATCAGCCAGAACTAGGAACAAGATGATTTTGACACGAATTTTTGAAAAAAACCTTGGTGCTCTGTCATCCATGGCAAAATAGTTATGAATAAAATATCATTCAGACAGATTAAAAATAACTCTTTACCATGGAACAAATTTGAATATCACAAATGATGTAGCTTTTTCATGACAAGCTACCAAAGTTGGGTATATACATTTTTTAATATGCAATATATTCAAAGATCATGTTTACTTACATCAGAATAAAAAGCAAAATAATAATGAAATATGATAAAAACACCATGGGATATGAGCTACGTTTAAAAAAATAAAAGAAACCTCGAGAAGGGAGAATGGATTACTGTGCCCCTAAAGCCTTTTTGTAACACGAATAAAGAATAGATTAACACGTAGCTTTAGATGTGAAAGGGATTACTAAGCATTACTATAAATCAAGCATAGAATTTACCTGGGAATCTGCACACTCTGTGTCCTGGTGGGATTCCCAGTTTACTCTTCCTTCTGGGGCATCCGCCATCAGCAGATGAAGTAGGGATGAGCTTTGGGATGGTCTGTACCATGCTGCCATTGGAATGTAGTTTCTTCTTACACTCGTTGAACATTGGTAAGGTGTAATTTAGGCCTAACCCGTCCGAACAACATGACTTTTTCCCATGGCTAACTTCTGATGACACAAGCATGGCTGCATGATTTAAAAGAAAAAACAAAACAAAACAAAACAAATTAGAAGCGTGTCTAAATAGATAGTAGATTGTCCTAATAATTTTTCACATTTTTCGGGGTAATGACACACATTATCCCTAAAGTTTGATATTAATTACATATAACAACAACTTAAAAAAAGGAAAAGCAAAAAGGCCTGCATAATTTTGGTAATACATATATAAAGATAAACATTATCTTAACATCTAATATGACATTAAATATTGCAAGGATTTTAACCCTTTCAGGACAGGAATTATTTAAGAGCTAAATTGATCACATTCTGTTCTTCAAATTGGCAACAATAACATTTTTCTTTTAATACTACATGGTTGTAATATATGTAATGTCTTTGAAAACAACATACATGGTTAGGAACTTTGTTGAAAAGTGGAATAAATTGCCAATTTTGATAAAAAAATGATGATTTTGAACCTTTCAATGTGTTGCCAATTTAAGGATTTCAAAGCTTATTTTCGATTTTAAAATTCCTGGCATCAAACGCAATATGGTCATGCAAAAAATTGGACATAGTGTGTGTAGAAATTTTTGCTCTTTCTACTCAGGCATCTGGTATATTTTTTAGAGCTCTGGATCAAAAGTTATTGAGCCAAACCACAAAATGTGGTCAATTGTCTCGAAAGGGTTAAATACGAATTTGAAGTTATGTACGCAGCGTAGTCTAAAATAAAAATTATTAAAACAAAAGTTATTTTCAAACCAAATAACACATACCGAAGGACAAACAGGTTGCAATAACACATGTGACCTTCCTATATGTCATCGTCATTTGTTCCTTACCCTGTGTGTAGAATAATAAAGAGATTATAATGATCGTTATCGAAATGTTATTGCCGTTCACCGTTTTACATGTCAGACAACCAATAGTTCTTAAAACTTTTTTTTTTTTTTACTTATTTTTTATTTGACAAACAATACATCTTAGCATACAGTATATGTGAGAAAAGGTGTTCTGAATTCAGGGAAGCGTTTCATGAAAGGAAGTTGTCGGATATTTTATCCGACAACTGATATAAGCTACTGAAATCCTTGCATCTGATTGGCTAAGAGCAAATTTGTCAGTAAAAATCACTGACAAAACGCTTAATTGATGAAACGCTCCACAGGAAGCGGTATATCTTTTAACTGAAGTTGAAAACTCACCATATCATTCAAGTTTCAAAAGCTCCTGAGAAGTTATCGATGAGATTCAATGCTTCGATGTGTTGCCGAGATTTTACATTAATACCTATCTCCACTGGAGTTGATAACACGAAGTAATTTTGCTCATCCAACAAACACGAGGAGAAGAAAGGTATTGTTTAACAACGGTAAATTATTCTTTAGAAATTCTTGAACTCACTACAGATGAGCAAACATTTAAGCAGTTATGTCTGAATCATTTACGTTTTGATAAATTATCATTGTAGCCTTCACTGAGCGAATAGCCGAATGGAACTGAGCAGATAATGTATAGCACGTACTGAGGAAAGAAATTGATGTCACTATGAAACCATAGCGGTTCCCAAGCAATATATACATATCCGATTCACTGCTGAATGAGGAGACCCGGATGTACCATTGTGTATGTTGGGTATGGTATCTAATCTACCCCTTTATTCGATGTTTATTTTTTGGGATATTTTAGCCATTTTCAAACCATTTTTCTTCAAACAAACGTCACCTACGTTCGAAATTAATCATTTCACAACAGTATATGTAGTAATTTCCATTCCAGCTGACAAAGTAGTTAAATATCCAAAGCGCCACCTTTTCCACTACTGTACGATACCTTTAACTTCCCGAGCCTTGTCGTCAAAGTACCATCAAATGTGACCTTTTGGATGTTTGAAAATACTTGGCGAGCCTATTGGCAAAGTTGTCAGACACCACCAACATTCAAAATGGTCCCTGGACGCCCCTAAATGTAAGCATGACTTATCACCAAATGGCAATTTAGCAACAATTCGTTACAGTTTTCACGAAGTGACGGATGAGCGCGCAACTAAAAGAAAGTTAGTTTTGAATAAATCGCTTTCAAAGTTTTAAAGCATAATCTCAACCTCTTTAATGTATGAAGTGTGGATAAATTTTATATCCTGGGACAGATCATATTTCAGTGTTTAGTTCTATGTTTAACCATTTGCCTGTTTGTTTATATTTGGGGGGAAAATGAGCTGTAAACATAACCGTCATTTCGTGAAAACACAAAATTCCAAGGACGCGAAGTGACGGATTTTCACGAAGTGATGGATCTCAGCCGCGCGCGTGTAAAACATAAGGGACTTGATCACCGCGCTGATTCTAGGACAACTACCCCCTAGACAACTACCCCCTAGACAACTACCCCCCGGACAACTACCCCCCGGAAAACCACCCCCTGGACGACTACCCCCCTAGGACATCTACCCCCCAGGACAACTACCCCCAGGACAACTACCCCCCAGGACAATTACCCCCCAGGACAATTACCCCCCAGGACAACTACCCCCCAGGGCAATTACCCCCAGGCCAATTTTTCCGGGGGTAGCTGTCCAGGGGGTAGTTGTTCGGGGGGTAGTTGTCCGGGGGGTAATTGTCCTGGGGGGTAGTTGTCCCTGGGGGTAGTTGTCCTAGGGGGGTAGTCGTCCAGGGGGTGGTTTTCCGGGTGGTGGTTGTCCGGGGGGTAGTTGTCCGGATACGCACCGCGCTTTTAACCGTCATTTCGTGAAAACACAAAGTCAATTCAAGGACTCGCTCTTCTTTGTTTTCACGAAGTGAATCTCAGTGGCACACGTAATACATACGGGACGGTTGTAAGCCGTCACTTCGTGAAAACAGAAAATCCTTTTACTAGGTATTTTCTTGTTGACGTTATCGCCACAGTTACATCATTATACAATATTATGATCTGAAACTTTGTGAGGTTCAAGATGTTAGTGAATGATGTCCAAAAATGCAAAAAACTCAAAATTGAAAAAAAAAAAAAAATGTGCGTTTTACCTCATTACCGTCATTTCGTGAAAACAGGGACGAATTGATTTAATCGGTGTATGGAGGACCTTAGCTAACATTATACTGCAATAATGGTGGTGTCACACCTTGGCGTTTTAGCCAGCGTATGCCCGACGTATGAGGAATTTGGCGAATACGCTGGCGTACGTCGAATACGTTAAGAGCACGCTAAAACACGCTGGTATACGTCGTCATACGGCGAGGTTGTCGAAAAATTTTGTGCAAGCACAAAATTTTTCGACGTATGCCAGCTTATGGCTCATACGTCCCGCATACGCGGGCCATAAGTTGTAGGTAAGTTACGCGATCGTTGACACACGTTCACACACGTTACTCGTAAGTTACTCATAAGTCGAAATACGTCGAGATATAGTCTAGCGTACCCCAAAACTTACTTCTAACCTATGAGTAACGTGCTTTGAACGTATGTGTAACTCAACTCCAACGTATATTGACGTATGAAGACGTATTTGACGTGCTCCGGACGATCACAAAACTTACTGAACGTGTTTCTAACTTACAGCTACCGTATAATGGCGTATTGACAACGTTTAGAGGAATTGGTATATAAAAATGGGGTTCACAGGAGGAACCCATCAGAACTCATGAAGACACGTCCACGCCCCGCCTTCTTGGCAGCGTTCTTCGAAGTGTTCTTCGGCATGGCGGTGGTGTTGATACGGTGATGGATAGTGCGGTTATGATTTGAATAGTCGAGCGGCAGCCTTTTTATAGGCTACGACACGTGATCGTCAGCGATACGCTGCCGCGCGCTATGAGTAAGTTAGGCTATCGTTGGGCATAAGTTGTGTACGCCGGCAATACGCTAAGCATTCGTTGGAATACGTTACTTATAAGTTAACGAAGCGTTCTATATAAGTTACTAATACGTTATGTATACGTCCAATTCGTTATGAATACGCTAAGTATATGTCCAGAGTTGAAAAAAAAAATCAAAAGTTCAGCGTATGCCGACGTTTTAGAGAAATTTTGATACGTCGGGCATACGCTGGCTAAAACGCCAAGGTGTGACACCACCATAAGGAATTGGCATGTTTAATGTGTAATTGTACTTTATGACTGAGCAGTTGTTTGGTCCAAGTGAGGTTGGAAATTCACAACACAAAATAAACACTATAATAATCAGGGGCGGATCCAGGATTTTGTAAAAGAGGGGGCACAGAGCCGGAAAAGTACAAAATTAAGGGAGCATTTTTTTTTCATTTTGTACTTAAGGTATGCCAGTTGGGTTACAAAAGAGGGGGCACAGGCCGGTTTTCCCCCTATGTAGATAATAATGACCTAAAGGAAATTTTTTTTCTGAAAATAGAGTATCTCAGGGAGAACAGTATATAATACTGATGAGGCTACCCTGGGTAAACAAGACATTATTATCATTATAAAACCGGTGGAACATGATAAAAGGAAAAGTTTGTATTGCGATCCACGATCCCCCCAATTAAGTGTGATGAGTTTTCTCTCTTTTTTTTTTTTAGCTCTGGTTGGTTACCAAGGTTACGATCTCGCTTTGGAGTTTGTTCATAATCATAATGAGTTGCTATAAATGAAATAAGGTGACAATTCAATCATGTAAAAGCTTTGGTAAATATCGGAGCGTACAGAACTAGTCGTGTAATTCAGCGAGGCATGTCTTGCTGAATTACACGACTAGTTCAGCGAGGCATGTCTTGGGTGATGCAAATGAATTTTTATCATTACTTTTTCTTCCTGTGAAACGTGATTAGTGCATTTATAAAACGAAATCGGTAAAACTTCCAGTGTCGTAGAAATAAGAGTGGGTATCCCAGTTTAACCGACAGCCCACGAAACCGACATGACGATCTCGTGAGCTGCTATGTCCGCGTTACAAACCTTCCAATATGTTTATTTTTTCCATTTGGCGATCTCTTTGCACTTTTTCCTGTGCTTTATTCCAATTCATCACCATTTCAGCTTTTCTCTAGACCTATTCTCTCCATTCCTCTCAAGTTCTCTCGCACCCTATCGACACGACCCTTGCTACTGTTTTTATTATGTGGTCTGTCAACAGACCACCTCTTAATTTCGTCAGAATTTTCTTTCTTTATTATTTATTAGGTGGTCTGTCGAAGACAGAACACCTCTTAATTTCGTCAGAATTTTCTTTCTTTCTTTATTTTTATTTTTCCGGCACTTTCTTGTTACCATGATTGCGCAAAATCTGTTTAGTCAATTTTCTTCAAATTTTCGTCATTCATCAGGTCATATAAGATCAAGCTCGGGCATCTTTTTCAAGGTCATCAGGTAATCGTGACGTCATCCAGGCGCCATTTTGTGAAATCACATTATTGATCATATCTTCATAACGAGCAATCAAAAATATACCATATTTGATACACATGAACTTCAGGTCAAGAGTCAACGTAAAATGTCAACAAAATCCGCGTGCGCATCATGACGCAAACGTACGCGCGCGTCAAAATTTGGAAATGCTCAAAATCACTTTTTAATCAAATTAGAGTACGGTTCAGGACATTCTAAGCATTTCAAAATTTTCCGTCCGTGTGCGTCCGGGTGCGCAGCGCGTACAGAACGTAAAAACGCCGTTTTTCACATGGTTTGTATTCCTTACACAATTATTGACACAACTATTTACAGTCATTCTCGACCTTCCATAATGCCACACGCGCGCGTCAAACTTTCAAATTCGTGCGCGCGTCAATGGGCAATATAATGTAAAAATTAGTAAAAACCCGCCATAGCTCGTCAGAATGAACCGGTACCCCCAAATTTTATTACATATTCTGAAAGCCTATGAGTTGTAGATTTGGATTCATGCAAAATTTTGGCCGATCGGATTTTGTGACGTCATCATATTTGCCTATGAACTCAAATTATTAATTTTGAAAAAATGACGTCATAATTTTTGTATTCATTTAACAATATTTCAGTAATAGGTTGCCAATTTTCTTCCAAATTTTGATATGTTGTAGCTGAAACAATTCTCTACAAGAACAGTTGCCACCAGTTTTCATTTTGACAAAAGCATCATGGAGTATTTTTGCGATTAAAGGAGGCATGTCAATTTTTTCACATTTTGCGTGTATTCTCTATGGGACATTACTTTTTCTCAAATCTTGATTCTACATTCCCGTCTTCTTTGAGCAGCATCTTTGTAATTTCTGCTCAATTTTCTTCCAAATTCTAGTATGTTATAGCTGAGACTATAAGCTTTCACTTTTCAATTTTTGATCAGATGTCGGGATCATGCCCATTTTTAAACTACAAAATGTGATTTGAGAATCCCGGTTTTCGTTTACGTGTTATCTCTATTGGAAATGTTTTGGTCCATTGGTGAAGCACTTGCCTCCCATTCAAGTGACCCAGGTTCAATCCCCGGTGGGTCCATTAAAAAAAAAATCCTTCTTCTTTTTGCCTTTCATTTTACCATCTTCTTCGACTATTATAAAATATACCATCACAAACAATGTAATAAACTGCCTAATTTTGCGTGTTATGTCTATTGGAAAATAGTGTGCAGTAGTTTGTGTACAATCTGATTCCCTGTCGTGTATTAAAGCTAAGGGGATAATCTCCCACATGTCCTCCAATATCAAATCGTCCAGTTCGTTATCACGATTTTTCAAAATCGGCTCAGTCAGTTTTCTTCATATTTTCGTCAGTCATCAGTCCTAATAAGGTCAAGTCCCCACATCTTTTTCAAAGTCATGAGATTATCGTGACGTCATCCAGGCGCCATTTTGTGAAAATCAACTTATGGTCATATGTTCATAACGAAATGTCATTCCTCTTTCATATTTGGCATGGTTACGGTCACTGCCATTCCAGTCAAGGTCATTTTTTTTAAACGTCCATGCCGCGCAAAAATTTAGAAATGATCCAAATCCTCCCAAATTCATTTTGCAGACGTTTCATGCCATTTCAAGCGCTTTTCAAAAAAATTGCCCATAAAATTGAACTTGAAGGGGCGCTATGCCACTTAGGTTATCGTGGTTATTGTCATCATCATTATTGTTGTCAATATGATCATCATTATCAATACATCATTATCGTCATTGTCATCACTTATATGACCATCTTATCATCATTGTCGTCAACATTATCATGATTATGATCTTGCAGAAATATTATCACATCTGACAAAGCAATTCGCCACAGGGACAGACAGACCAGTTAACTCGTCTTCAGTGACGAATTGAATTTCTAGTTTTTTTTTTTTTTTCATTTCATTTTTTTTTTTGCCTTTCATTTTACCATCTTCTTCGACTATTTTCTTATAACATACCATTTATCTCTTATTTTTCTCCCACTTTCTTTTTACCATGATTCCTCAAAATCGGCTCAGTCAATTTTCTTCATATTTTCGTCAGTCATCAGTCCTAAAAAGGTAAAGTTCCCACATTTTTTCAAAGGTCAAGAGGTTATCGTGACGTCATCCAGGTGCCATTTTGTGAAAATCAACTTATGGTCATATGTTCATAACGAAATGTCATTTCTCTTTCATATTTGGCATGGTTAAGGTCACTGTCATTCCAGTCAAAGCCATATTTTAAAACGCGCGCGTACGCGTACGTCCGCGCGTTCGTCCGCGCGCAAAATTTAGAAATGCTCCAAATCCTCCCAAATTCATTTTGCACACGTTTCATGCCATTTCAAGCACCTTTTTTAAAAAATCGCCCATAAAATTGAACCTGAAGGGGCGCTATGCCACTTAGGATATGGTGGTTATTGTCATCATTATTGTTGTCATTATGATCATCATTATCAATATATCATTATCGTCATTGTCATCACTTATATGACCATCTTATCAACATTGTCGTCAACATTATGATTATTATCTTCCAGAAATATTATCACATCTGACAAAGCAATTTGCCACAGGCACAGACCACCTAATTCGTCTTCAGTGACGAATTAAATTTCTAGTTTCCCTTATTCTCCATGTCCTCCCATTTTAGTTGGAACTTCTTTTTTACGCCTATTCCTGACCCTGTTCTAACTTATAGCAGTTGACAGAGGTGTCGATCCTTGTTCATGATTGATGGGGGGGGGGGGGGGGGGGGAGGGTGACCGGCGAGGGCGTCGGAGGGGGTATCCCCCTTATACAATGAACAAAAGTGATAATTCCAGAGTTGAGGTTTCAAAACGTATCTTCTGCTTATAGCCTATAGGTGGGCATAATTATGACCCATATTAACCCCAATCGCATGCGCGCGATATATGTTTCTATCCCAACATTTGAATATCAAAAAGATTGATAAAAACCGATGTAACATTAAACAACTAAGGACAGAGACAGAGAGAGAGAGAGAGAGAGAGAGAAAACAGCGTTTTTTTGAAACTTTAACCAAACATTTAAAACGATGTGATCTAACACGCTATACACGATCCTTTACCCAAAGGTAATAAGTTCAGAGTTGAAGTTTCAAAACCATCGATATTCTCGCATTGAAATTATGGCATTTCTTATTTCCTTACATCTAATCATTAAAGAATGTGATGGTGTTTCAAGATCAAACATAATGAGTTTGGATAATTATTATTTTTAAGTTAATGTATAATAATTCTAATTTGTTTTAACCAAAAATATTGGGGGGGGGGATGATAATACAGGCCATCCCCCACCTCAATTTTTTTTTTTTGGGGGGGGATATATACCCCACCCCCGGGATCGACACCCATGGTAGTGGTGTAGACAGGTTCAAATTGTAGGGGAAGATTTCATTCTTTCTGCAATGAAAATACAGTAAACTGCATGCATGCACACACATACACACAAGCACGCCCTCCTCCTCCCTCTACCCACACGTACAAACTTCTTTCCGTCCGGACAAAAATAACGTATATTGTAAAACGGCCAGTATGTGAAGCGGTTCAATAAGTGTTTATTATTATTAAATACATATTTATGATTTCATGTAAATAAAACAAACAGACTAAATTTCAACGCTTTGTGTGTACATTTTACATAGAAATGCATGTTTGACATAAAACTAGGTGTTAAAATAAACAGTGGACACTTTTGATCGTTAATAACTCAAAAATTATACTTCGTATCAGACTGAGGTTTTTACATTGTAAAGTTGAAGGATGTCAAATTTATTTGGAGCAAGTTTTATTAAATTTTTCTGAATACATTTCTTGAAATGTTGCTCTGAATATTTAATTGGATTTTCACCTTTTTTTTGTAAAATCAAGGCCACAAAATCTGTGTGTAATTCAGAACACAATAATTCCCATTGTGTGTTGCAGCTGTTATTTCTGCTAACCTTTTGCTGTCCATCGTCATTAATGATTCATGACTCTGGGTTAAAAAGCTGTTCTGGAATTTCAGCTGCAACGCACAATGGCAATTCCGTGTGTTCTGAATTAATTACTGATACACACAGATTTTGTGGCCTTGATTTTTCAAAAAGTGAAAAATCCAATTTAATATTTAGAGCAATATTGTACGAAAAGTATTCAGAAAAATGTCACGATATATATAAAATTCAATTCAATTCAGTTCATGTCGCAAATAATTCAAAGATATGAAGCGACCAAAGAACGGCATTCCAATTGGTTAAAAAAGCCAGTTTTCTGACAACCGTCCACTTTGTTCCGCTTGGATTCGAACAAGCTATAACTCGCCTAAAAATTTCTATAAAATAGTTGATCAAGACCTTTAAAACGTTAATAAGATATCATTCACTGGAAAGCATATAGATTTGATTCTTAAAATGGTATATTTTCTGTAAAATGAACTTCTAAAGATATTTCCAATTTTCTGGTATGAGAGTGGTAAATATGAATTGAGCTTTATCTCTGTGAGCACTGTATCCATTATGGGGTCAATCAGCCACTAATCGGTGACGAAAACATCCTTTAAAAATTAACACTCAGCATGTGAATTCTTGAATATGAGGGTATTTCATTTATATATTTCCGCTCTCTTTAAAAACACTGAAATACATACAATATGTTTTCACAAATAAGCTCAATAATAAACAGAAGAGGGCATTCATTAAACAGCCAAGTGGCTTGTTATTATGATACCCTCAAAATATACATCAAATTAAAATAGAGTAAAACATTGTAAAAACTCTCCATAGCTACGAATAAGACAGAGTCAAAATAAAGAGAGAAGAGGAGAGTAAGCATTGTTACCTATAGAGTGTGAGTCTATACCCACTCCCCCCCCCCCCCATTTTCAAGCCCCAATATCTCAACAAAACATGTAAAATCGCTGAAATGTAATATAATGGTATGATAGTTGAAAATGTCTTTTTTTAAATATGATAAGCTGCTCACCAAAATGCGATTATGGATTGACTGGCCATTTTCAAAGAGCATGTCAAAATTTTCTTTGCCCAAGTTTGGGCGGAATGGTGTGCGTGTGTGTGTGTGTGTGTGTGTGTGTGTGTGTATTTATTCATTGAACTTCACTGACATATCCATCAATATTTTGTTCGAATATAACAGCAATAATCAGAACAATAATAATGATAATAATGATATTAAGAATAACACAGTTATGATAAAAACAGAATATATATATATATATATATATATATATATATATATATATATATATATATATATATATAACAATAATAATGATATTAAGAGCAACACAGTTATGACAAAAACAGAACAATATATCGTGAGTATACTATAGCATTCGAAACATAAACAAAAACAAAAACAAAATACTCATAATTGATCAACAAGACATGCTCTTTCATGAAATATAAATTATCAGATTATTTACAAGTTGTGTAAGGTGATGAGAAAAAGAGCCATTAAAAGAATTATATACAAAATATACACTATATATAGATATGCCTATAATAATAAGCAATTTAAAGGTTACCACGTTGATCAATAGTATATCGCAAAATATTGGCAAATTCTTTTATGAGAGCGTCTTCTTCGTCTACAAATGTACAAATTTCCATTTTTTACCACAAATGTAATAACATGTCGACCTCAAATGTAAAAACTCAGTGCTTGCATAATGCACCTATGTAAGATAAGTTATTATGGTAAATTGCCAATTGGTCTAATAGCCAAATGTTCAAACATCATCCGGTCTAACAACAATTCGTCTATCACCAATTCGTCTAATCAACATTTCGTCTAATAAACATTTGGTCTAATAATAACTTCGTCTTTAAATCGCCACTTCATCTATAGCCAATTCGTCTAAAACCCATTTGGTCTAAACACCACACTTGGCCTTATAATCAGTTCGTCTAAAGTTCACTTAGTCCAATATCTATTTCGGCTAAAACCAGTTGGTCTAATAACCAAATGGTCTAATCATCATTTCGTCTAATAGCCATTATGTCTAAACCCAGTTGGTCTAATACCCACATCGTCTAATCATCACTTCCGTCCTTCTAATTACCATTACATCTAATCATCGTTTGGTCCAAATCTCGGTTCGTCTAATAACCGTTTGGTCTAATGTTCACTTGGTCTGATATCCATTGGTCTAATACTACAGACAAATGTGTTAGTCTGTCACATTTATATATACATTGCATGGGCCGTGGAACCGGGTGGGTGGGGGGGGGGGGGGGGTTGATGGGGCTGCAGCCCCTTCACATTTTGCGTAGACACGTTTCATATATTTCTGCTTAATGAATATGTACTGTATATATATTTTTTTAGAAGAGATCACCTTTTAAAGATATTACGTTGTAATAATGTTTGACCGCTCGCTTCGCTCGCTCACAAAATGTTGAAAGGATAGTTGGTACCCGGGCAAGAGGCGTCAGTCCTCACTTCCAAAAACGTTCCATTTCCCTGCATTGTGGTACATGTAGTAATAATGATGATAATAATGAATAGAAACGGAATGACATAATGAGAGAGAGAGAGAGAGAGATGAATATAGTTTATAGAGTAATATAAGGAAAGACTTCCGTCCTTCCTTATATTACTCTTTATATTAATTCTTCCAAGAATAAGAGTAATAAAGAGTAAAATAGAGAAAGACTTCCGTCTTTCCTTATCATTACTCTTTACATTCTTTCTTCAAAGATTAATCGATGAATAACATTACAATAGGGAGGATAGAACGCTGAGGGATGGAAGGATAAAGACATGACGTAAAGATAGAGAGAGAAATTGCACAAGGATAAAAAAAAACCATGGCGAAAGATGAAAGAGAAGATTACAAAATAGGGTTAACAAAGAAGAAGAAGAATAACATGACGAAATTAGAGATAAAAAGCAAAAAAAAAAAAAAAAGAATAATGCAAATTAGGCAAAATGATAGAAAGATAAACCAAGGAATAAAGAGCAAAAAAAAAAAAAAAAAAAAAACATAGAGAAAGAGAAAGATGATAGAAGAAATAAGATAAAGATTAATGTACGGAACGATGGAAGAGGTGATAGAAGGAATCAAAGAATAACACAACTAAAGGAAAGATGGAAAAATGAATGGATAAAAGCAAAGGAATAACATAACGAAAGATAGATAAATGTTAGAAGGTTAATATACATTAGAGAAGATAGCGAAAGAAATGAAAGGATAAAAAACAAAATAACAAAAGCAAAGAGCAATAAAACAATAATGGAAAATTCACTAAAATATTAATTAATTAAATAATCAATCAATTCATTCAGTAGATAATAAATTAAGCACAAGTAATTAATGCCATGCTCCATAAGGTCACTTTTCCCTCTTTTTACCCCCCCCCCAACAAATACCAGGCATACAAAAAAAATCGAAAAGTTACCTTTCAATTTGACGTCATAAAAAATGAATATGTATATGTGTCAGGGCAATGTTTACCTAGTCTTGGTTGAAGTTTCTCCCGCCCCGGCCACGGGGGTCAGTGAAAATGTTGACTCTTGGGTACACCCCCCTCCCCCTTTCTCCAGTTCAGATAATTGTTTTGAAACGTATAAACAGTGCATGGATCATGTGGACAATAATCAGTGGCATAGCTATAGTCCACCTGTTGGGAGCACTGGTACCATGGGGAGGGGGGGGGGGGGGGGGGGGGGGGAAGGCGAGGGACCCTTAACCTAACCCTAATCCCAACCCTATTTCATATTCATGAGCATCCGCCATTGACATTCCCCATGGACCAGTTTAATGATCTCCCTCAATGCAATGGTCAGAGGGTAGTCCGTAGTCGTAGCAAGAGGGCAAACAAGAAATTCGCCCAGTTGGTCATTAGACGAAACGATAATGAGACCAAATGGTAATTAGATCAGACGGCTATTAGACCAAATGACAATTAGACTAAACGGTTATTAGACTAAATGTGTGTAGACTGAATGATGATAGACCAAATGAGGTTAGACTAACTGACAAATGGACCAAATGGGTTTAGACCATTTGATGATTAGACGAAATGGCAATTAGAACAATTGATAATGGACCAAATGGTTATTAGACCAAATGGTTTTAGACCAAATGGATATTAGACGAATTGACTATAGACCAAATGGTAATTAGATGAAATGACAATGGGACCAAATGGTAATTGGACGACAATGAGACAAACTGGTTATTAGACCAACTGATATTAGACCGAATGATGTTAAACCAATTGGCTATTAGACCAACTGGCTGTAGACCAAGGGGCAATAAACCCTTCATTTTTAATCAAAACAACATGCAGCGTACACCGTTACGGTATAGTGTATTTTTGTATTATCTTGATCACTAGATTGAAAGGATATTAAACATTCAGGTTTCAGTTATTTTTCTACCATTAAATATTTCATCATTAAAAATTGTGTAAATAAATTGTAAAAATTATGTTCAAATTCAATTTATATGAAGCGCCCTCTTGTGACTGATAAAATAAATTGCTGTTCTATGTAGAGATCGATTGATTATGTCAATTTTTCATGCCATTGAAGTTTATGATCAGCTCCTCAACCCCCCCCCCCCCCGTCTCTGTAACTGATCATAAAAAAGGGAAACCACTAGTAAACCACTAGTTTAATGAATTTTTACATTTTTACATACATGTTATGACATTTGTGGTTATTTTGACATGTGCGGGTGCAATGTTTTTACATTTGTGGTTATTTTAACATGTATGGTTGATTTTAATATTTGCGGGCTCTACATGGTGTTCAGAAGTTACTTTCTTGATTTGAGAATGCATTCAACTGGAATGGAGACATTCAAACCAACCTTGGGTTGACCATCCATTTTATTCAAAATTTGGACAGATGCAAATTTGAAATGAATCAGGAAAATGTCTCTATTCAGCTGTCCATATTCGGATTTTATTAATCTAGGTGTCAACTTAAAGAAAACATGATGATAATGGCCCGTATTCTCGAAAGGCCCCCTAACTTAAGCCCCCTCCTAAGTGAGTAGATTTAGGCCACCAAATTATGGACAGCCAAATGCCACCCTCTGTTTAATCCTACAAAATCACCATGGTTCTGGGACTGAATACAAATACAAAAACCGACACGATAAAATTGATTTCTAATGCTCATTTCATGCCAGAAAACAAATTTGTTTCTTTATTTTGTTACATAAATATAGTAATTTATACGGAACGTAGGGGTTGACAAATGGCCTTCATAAATCAGTGACCTAAGTTAAGCCAGGCTTAACTTAGGCCACTTTCAAGAATACGGCCAATAATAATATAATAAAAATAACGTTTTATTCACCCAGGGTAGCCAATTCAGTTATCAATCTGCTCTTGCACGGGGCCCTGCATAAGGGCCATTCTTTGTAAAGTGAAACTTTTTTTGACAAAAATGAAGTTCATTCTTGCTGTTTTTGAATAGTATATTCTTGAAGAATAATGTCTAAAGTTACATGGAGCACATGAAATTCTAATTTTAGACACAATTATGCTAATTTGCATACAATTACAATGCCATAAATTAAAGTAAAAAAAACATCTTTTTTGACTGTATAATAGTTATCTCTCACTATGAGCTTTAATAGGTGATGCCAATATATATTGTAATCATACCCTTCCCAGGTCCTTTTGAAAGAAATTAAGTTGAAGGAAAAAAGAAAATATGTCTCTGCATTATGTAATAATTAACATGCATGATTAAGTAATTCCGATGTCACACACGTGACCCCAAACATGAAAAGTTTATGCTATTTGAAAAATACAATTTGAATAATCTATATTTTTCCTGTCATAAGCTAACTTGAATGTGTCCTCAATCTCACCAAATATTATTCCAAATATGATTCTCGTTCTTTAAATATTGCCCAACTAACTTTGTCACACACGTGACCTGAGTGCAAATGGTCAAGTGCACATATTGGGCAAGTCATGTGTAGAGTCTTTTTCATCTATTATTGTTAAGTTTCTTGACCTAATAATTCTGTTTTGTATTCCTCTTGCTTAATCCTCTGAATTGATTGCGTAACCCTATACAATTATGATCAAATTGTTTTTAGCTATCCTATAATATATGTAACATAATTAGCCAATGGAAATGTGCTTCTGAAAATGGTTTATAAAACAAGCTGAAGATGAATATACATGTATATCAACATGAAAACTTTTATTTTTCTACTTTGATTCTTTTGTGTGAACAGTAATAATGATGATAATAGTAAATATCAATGATAATAATATATATAATAATAATTACAATGACAAAATAATAAGAATTGATAATAAATAATACTATATCTTGTTTACCTAGGGTAGCCTCATCAGTACTAATTACTTTTCTCCCTGAGGGCCCTGCAAGTATTATTACCCTGGTTTTAGCAAGACAACTGTAGTGCTCAGTGCATTCAAGAAATAAATCCTATAGGCACCCACTTACTACACCTGGATCGAGCATGGCAAATGCAGATAAATGTCCTACTAAAGGATGTTAGTGCCATGGCAATTAATTGAAACCCATACCTTGCGATCTGCAGTATGGTTACTTACATGTATCTACTAGAAAAAAAACCCTCAAAGTATATCAATAGACATAACAATAAATGATATCAATAAATGTATGAAAAAAAATTGTGTGTTCCCTGGGTATTTTTCATAAAGAAAAGATCTTATAACCACTTTCTACCATATTGATGATAATTTATATAGAGCTATTGCAAAATGAATTACAAATACTAAATATTATGATTTTTCAATAGTTCACCAAATATGTACACATTACCTATGGCATGTCACACACGTGACTATACATCATGATACAAAATATTACATAACAAAAATCTTATGCAACTTTCAACAGAATTAATGATATTTTCTAAGAGATAGTACCATGAAATATACCTACCATAAATACGAACATTCAAGCTTTTGGAAATTTAGACGGATTTAAAGATGAAATGTGAGTTTAAAAAAAACCTGCTTCTGTGCGAGGTCACACATGTGACCTGAATTTTTTGACCTCTGACGTAGAACAGGTATTATCATTGACTTTTTTTGTTGTTAAATCCATGTACCTTTGTCTGTATTTGCTGTATATACATGAAAAACCAACACACTTGGAAGGTTATTAAAATTATAGGGCTCACAATAGCCCAATTCCCTGTTTTTTGGTCACACACGTGACCAAGAATGGCCCATAACATGACATGTTATTATTACCCTTCTCCATTCTGATATGCCGAGCGCCTGCCTAGGAGGCAGAAGGTCCCATTTTTGAAGTCTTTGGTACGACTCGGCCGGGGTTCGAAACCACGACCTCCCGTTCATGAGGCGGGCGCTCTAACCAACTGAGCCAACATGCCCGGTTATACTACAAAATGAGTAATTTGATTAAATCTATATGCACTGATCGCAATGATATTTAGGTTTGAATCTGGGTTTCCTTTTTATTGACTCGCATTGTATACTTCTTACATATCAAAATTTCATATCATTTAAAATATTTGGAACAAAGCAGAGGGATTTCAAACTATGGCAAGGAAGGAGTAAATCGTTTGTGACCCCAAAATTCTTTAGCTAGAGAGGCAACATTCTCTCTTCGTCTTCAGCGTTGCCTCTTGGTATAAAAAAAGCTCAGTAAGTTGAATATAAATGAACAAATTTGATATGTAAATTTTGCGAAATTAGTAATTTATATATGAAAGGGATATTTTGCAAAAACAATAGAAGTAAGTCAGAGCAGGACTATAAGCATGATAAGCATATTAAGCGTATTTCTGAAAAATATTTTTGAGATCCCGTTAAAGTGCAAAAATTAGTGTAACGCTATAAATAGTACTTGACAAACTGCAATCTGTTATTCATTTCAGGTTGTTGAGAAGTTCTTACTTTATACAGGCAGTGCCGAACGGTGCAATTAACCCAAGAATTCGCATTGATTTGACCTCGCTTTTCTGTTGAATGAACACGATGTTTCGGTGAAACCGCTGGGGAAGTGTCGAAGCAAAACTGCTATAACTTTGGCATATGACCATAAATCTCAATGATCTTAATGGTTTTGAAAATGGGAATCAGCAGGTTAACTAGTCATTATATTTTTTTTTTCAAAATCGATGGAAAAACGGGGACAAACGTACAAGAAACATTACATTAAAAATACAAAATAAAAGTCCAAAATATGCATTAAAATTACACATTTCTAATCGGAAAACAAAAGAGATATTGGAGTATGTCATTAATCAGATATTAAAGATACTTTGTGTGAAATATCATTTTCTAAAAACCATGCATCCAAAAATGTCTGTAAAAAATCAAATACAATGCATTTTTGTACCTTGAATCCGAACGCTGATCTACCGAGTCGCTTTCCGTGGCGATGACGTCATTCTCAATAATACAGTCCCACATTATGCTAATTCTTGTTGGGTTTGAAACATAAAACGGCTTTCACGTGATTTCGTGGGGGAAAATGTAATCTTTGGAAGATTTTAATAATCTTCCAAATGCCTCAGAAATTCATAGCAAATATATATTTACGGAAATAAACCTGAAATAAACTAATTATCGACCTCATGGCTTTACCGTTTACCATCGACACAGCACTGACATGTACTTAGTAAACTCTCATGTCGTCTGCTGCAGCAGCTGAACCAGTGCTGCTTGGCTGTGTGTGCCAGGTCAATGAGGTCATCGATCTGGTGTGGAACAGGAGGAAGGGGAGCTTCTACTTTGACACGATGATTCTATTTATAAAATCTACTACTACTACTACTTCTACTGCTGCTGCTGCTGCTGCTACGACTTCATTGCTAGTCCACTGATTTTGATCAATCATGAAAATAAAATATACAGTAGCAGTAGTAATAAGAGAAATGTTATATTAATAATCGGGGGGGGGGGTACAATGTACATTTTTCTTTCAAGGGGGGTGGGGCACGGGCTGGATGTACCCCCCTAAATCCACCACTGATAATAATAGTAAAAGAAATAATTATGATAATGATAATAATAATTACATGTATATTCTGTCATTATTATTATTATTATTATTATTATTATTATTATTATTATTATTATTATTATTATTATTATTATTATTATTATTATTATCATAAAGAAGAGGAGGAGGAGGAGGAGGAGGAAGAAGAAGAAGAAGAAGAAGAAGGGGAGGAAGAAGAAAATTAAAAAGAAAACAAGATGATGTCTTTGGACACTGTTCCTACACAGTTTTCAGTTTGTGAAAATAACCCAATATATTTTCCATTATATCTCCGAAAGTAAGGCTTCGGCACGGCGAAAATTTCGTCACGAGGTCCGTAAAAGTCTCAAGAATATGTATGTACTTGATGATGAATATTGAGCGAAATGTCAGGATTTGTCTGTAAATAATCTGAGGGTAGTTTTGAAGGACAACAAAACATGAAAGGTTTGATAGAATGAAAAGTAATTCATCATTTTATTTTTTATTTCATGTGCACATTGATATGACCCTTTCAAATCATTCCTGAAATTCTGAGCGAAATCCGCCCACAAACAATGGAGAAACGAGAGGGGGAAATTTTGGTAAAAAGGTGAACTTCTGAATGCGAGTGCTTCGTTGACCGTTACAGATTCAAAACGATTTCGGTCTGAACGGCGAGTTAATTGATCTCCTCCTCTCCGACTGTATAGACTAAGCTCCTCTCACTCGGTTTATGTCCACTGGGCTCTGTTCTGTCAAGTGTATAATAATTGTTGAACTTATAGTTTTATAAGAAGCTCCTTCTTCTCACACTCCGCTCTCCTGTAACATCATTTGACATACCGTGTGAAAAGCGAAAGTGCACCTCATATCATTCCACTGACCGTTTCCAAAAAAATCACCCCATCGTACCGCTACACAGTTCTCACGGGTGACTGGAGTTCCATTTGGCTCACCATCACGCCAATCTAGGCAAAAGGAAAAAAGGAACATATTAACATATTGTCAGCCATTTTCAGACTTATGGAAATAATTTTTTATCAAATATTTTGCAACCTTCTAGCAACAATAGCTGAACAAGTTCATCAGAATCATCAGAAGGGTATGCTAGGACTAGGCCAGGCCGGGCCAGGGTTGGGTCAGACGGTTTCGCAAAAGATTCGCGAAGCCATTTGGATCAAAAGAAAACCTAAAAGAAGAACAGAGACAAGGTTTTTTTTTATTACGCAATAGATAAATAAATGTGATAAAGCTTGAAATGTGAAGAAAAAGAAGAAGAAGAAGAAGAGAAGAAGATGAAGAAGAAGAGAAGAAGATGAAGAAGAAGAAGAAGAAGAAGAAGAAGAAGAAGAGAAGAAGAGAAGAAGAAGAAGAAGAAGAAGAAGAAGAAGAAGAAGAAGAAGAAGAAGAGAAGATGAAGAAGAAGAGAAGAAGAAGAAGAAGAAGAAGAAGAAGAAGAAGAGAAGAAGAAGAAGAAGAAGAGAAGAAGATGAAGAAGAAGAAGAAGAAGAAGAAGAAGAGAAGAAGAAGAAGAAGAAGAAGAAGAAGAAGAAGAAGAAGAAGAAGAAGAAGAAGAAGAAGAGAAGAAGAAGAAGAAGAGAAGAAGATGAAGAAGAAGAAGAAGAAGAAGAAGAAGAAGAGAAGATGAAGAAGATGAAGAATTCAATCAAAATACACACTTACTGGTAGTAGTTTCAGTAGTTCCAGTGCCATCCACGTCACATACAAACTGCCCTTCGTTTACTTTGTCCTTGCAGTTGATCCAGACATAGTACGTATATAATTCCATTCTATTCACGATGTCTTGAAACTCTTCGTTGGTGTCCACGAACAGGAGAGATGGTTTCTTGGCACCTGCTAGTGTAGTTATTAGTCCAAGGTTACCACAAAAATTGAAAGCCTCCTGCCAGGTTCGCAATTCGGCATCAGTGAAGTAGCACTTCTTGGTTGTACATTTCCAGTCTGGAGCTATATCCAATATATGAGAACATGACACGAGATCGCTGATACTTCACTAAATGACATGAGATGTAGACTTTTTGTTAGGGCTCAGGCGCGTAGCCGGGGGGGGGGGGGGGGGGTGATGGGGGCGGTCGCCCCCCAAACGCCACCCCCCCCCACAAAAAAAAGCGAGAGCAAAAAAACGGGGGGGGGGGAAGTGAGAGAAAAAAAGCCTAGAAAGGTGCTACGAACCGTTATCTTTCTCTCAAAATTTGCTAAAACGTCAAAGTTTTCGCGCCTTGCGTGGGAAGGGGAAAACTCCCTCCTTCCTGCACCCACCCCTGTTGCAAACAGTGCAGTATTGCGTCCAAATAACTGAAAAGCAGTCAGGGCGTCGAACTAACTTTCCGTCTAAATAAATGTTTACTACAAGGGAAAATGATTATGAAGGAAAAAATGTGATAAATTCATGACGAAATCGTACACATTGATTGCTTCCCTTCAAAATCATTTTCCCTTGTATGTAGACTAGAACGGATGCGATGTCAACTTCATTCCTGCGCAGTGGAAACAGCTTAAATATGGCTGCTAGATTTTCAAACGGAATATACCTTGGACCCTGAGGAGCATTAAAAGGAATAAAACAGTCAAATTGGTAAATTGAACATTCATTTAAGTACAGAGCCTAGGCCTAATCTATTTAGTTTATAAAAATATTTAAAAAAATAGAAATATACAGATTTTTACAACTGCATGCCGACTGTTCGTCGGCCATCAATATGTTTGCACAGCAGAGTGATGGGAGCGTTTCTGTTTCTAAGTGAAGAGCCGACCCTACCCAGATAAGAGGCTAACGAAGGAGAGACAGAATTTTCGGTCTAGTTTGCTACGAGGCGTTATCTTTCTCTCAAATTTGCTAAAACGTCAAAGTTTTCGCGCTACGCGCAGGAAGGGGGAAACTCCTCCTCCCTGCACACACCCATGTTACCCCTGTTATACATACAGTGCAGTATTGCGTCCAAATAGCTGAAAAGCAGTCAGGGCGTCGAACTAACTCCCCCTAAAAAAGGTGCTACGAGCCGTTATCTTTCTCTCAAATTTGCTTAAACGTCAGAGCTTTCGCGCTACGCGCAGGAGGGTGGAACCTCCCCCTCCCTGCACCCACCCCCCTGGGGAGCACGCTTCGCTTGCTCATCGCCAATTTCGCACGTGCTCACACCCCCCCCCCCCCCACCCTAAAATTAATTCCTGGCTACGCGGTTGTGTGGCACGTGCTTTTCCTAATATGTGTTCTGGCGTATGTGTATGTGTGTGTGTGCGTGTGGGTGGATGGATATGTGCGTGTGCGGATACGTCGTTAACCCATCTCCAACCAAAAATTCTTGGCCGTGTTTTATTATTTTTTTATAGCAAGTCAAGATTTCGTTTCCTATAAACGTTTTCATTTAATTGGATTTTTTGTGTACCAATAGTCTTAGACCCCGTTCTCACTCACTTTTGAAAGTGGTCTTAGTTAGACCGCTCCAGAGGAACGCGTCTTGAGGAACGGTTTGCTAGCGTTCACACTCCGAGCAGTTTTTCTCGCTCAAACCGCTCCACGATTCAAAGTGGCCTTGTTGCTATGGCAGCTCAGTTCAGCGGGTCAAATTTTTCGCGCGGAATACAAACTGATGTACCGTAGCGTGCCTGCCGGCTGCCCGATCGATTGCTTTTGCTTTGTTTTGTGCGCGGAACGTCACTGGCTCACTTCCGGTTGAAGTACGCTTTCGTTCACATTGCACGTTTAGAGCGGTCCATACCGCTCTTAATAAGACCCGTTCCTCAAGACCACCTCCCCGAGGTGGTCTTCTGGAGCGGTCCAGAAGACCACTTCCTGGACCACTTTGACCGTTCACACTCACCTAAGAACCGTTCCTGAGGATCGGGTCTTAGATAGACCGCTCCAAAAGTCCACTTTCAAAGTGAGTGAGAACGGGGTCTTATATTCATTTTTTAAATTTGACTTTATTAAAATTATTATCAATAACCGCCTTATAATGTAATTATATTATAACAATTATCCTTATCAGGGCAACTACTACCATGACTGCTGAATGAATAAAGATAATTTTTTCCTCAATGGAGTAAGTTTCCTCTGATAATTCCCTCAATTTCTTTTTCATGTTTATAATTTGAATGATCTTTAACCCCAAAGCGGATAATTTCTACTGATTGTGAAAAGAGGGAACTTTTCAAAACGGCCCCAAAGCGCAAAAAACAGCTATGAAAGCAAATATGATATTGGGAGACTTCCGAATTTGTCAAAGAATCAAAACGATGTCGGCTTTGATAGACTGACCTGTAAGAGGACCTATTCCATAGAGCTCCATACGAAGACTGATGTGACCATTCCAGTTGACAGGTAGCAGGCGGACATACCGACACACCTTGTGCACAGGCAAGGCGTTATGCACAACCGTGTTGCGGTCATTATTGCCGATAAAGACCTTCAATGAAAACAAACATCATTCAATACGCTCCCGTGACAATTGCTCCGGGGTCAATATCCTACACCAACTAATTTTCAAACTTCAAGTCTGGACCAAACACTTTACCTAACCCCAGTCCTCAAACTAACCTACCACCCAATTGCAACCCTAACCCCAACACCATATCTTTGACTAAATAAGGCCCTGAGCCATCGTCGCCAGAGCAAATGTCGAAGCACCTTCAACACTGGTATCATCAGTCCCTAAAGCAGACAAAACTTTATCATAAGCTATTATTGTGATTTGATGTGTTTGGAAAATTCATCTTCTACCCAGGGAAATGTAACTGTTCTACTTTTTCTGTAAACTAGCAACTTTGCATCAACTAGTTCTTTCGTCATATTTTTGGGAATGATTTTGGCTCTAAAACACTTCATAGGAAAAAATAAATAAAACGTAATAAGATAAACTTATACATACCTTGTCAGCCAAGGGGTTGCTAATGCTGTCTTTTACTATATCAAAGGTGATACTGTCAAGGCTACAGGCAATCTTGTAACCTGTTACCCATTGGTCATAATCCTCACGACCCTGTGTCGCCACTCCCATTATGCGGTAAGTAGTTAACAGATCAACCTGTGTCAGAAGTCAAAGTAATGATAAGTACATATATATATAATAACAACTAGATATTTGAAGTGTTTGTAATCATCCAAAACATTTTGCAATATCCATAATATAAACAAGATAAAAGGGTCAAAAATACTTGGTAGCATGTTATTTCCATAGCGGGAATTCCATATATTTTTTTTCATAAACATGAAATTCAGTGTCAAAAATACTTTAAAAGGAGGTGGGAGAGCGGTGATTTGGGGTGGGGGATGGGGGGAGGGGTGAAGGAAATGTCGGCAAAATCAGACAACTTTACTAAAAACAGAATTTAACAACAAATCCATCTACGGATGCCCTTCCAAGAGACCAATCTCACCTGAATCCACTGATTTGCAGTGAGCACTGCTGTAGCCCAAGCTCCACAAAGAAGTTCGTTTCCCTCCCAGTTACTTGCAATGTTTAGTCGCACCCTCCCAATCAAACAACGATTACCAGAATCCCACACACTAGAAGCTGTTAGGCTTGAATCCGGAATGATCCCAATCTCTATACCCAGAGGATCCAGAAAGGCATCTGGAAATAGAAAAGGATTGTTAAAAGCATATAAATGTTTGTCAGGAAAAAAAAAAACACTATCAAAAATTTGCTAAGCAGTGAACATTATCAAATGATCCACATATCAGTTTAGTCCCATAAGTACCTGCAACGTACATATCTAATCGTTGCTGATCGATACTTAATTTGTAAAAGATTAACAATTTCATTAAAGCAATCCTTACTTGCCTCAATGCTTGAAAGAAGTAGCTTCATTTGTGTGTTTGCAAATAAATAGTGCACGTATCTTAAACTTTCAGAAAAATATTCATTGCAAATAATTTCCTATCACGCTCGTAAGCACTTGCATTTGAATGAGAGTAGCATTTATTCACCCCTATTATACAGTGATTTATCTATCCAGCTGCCGCAGCGCCAATGGCTGTTGAATTTCCTTGTAAAGAACTTGTAGGCCAGGAACATGTCCCGAAATAGCCCATTTTACATATGAGATTTGACCCCTGAAACTTACTTAGACCATCCATGTTATTCACAAAAAGCTTGTCAGCTCGAACGAAGCCGCTGGGTTTGGCCCCCAGAGCCCCCAAAAGAGGCCCTAAAGTCGGGTCGATTTCAACCCATCTAACATATGCGCCGAACTTTGTCTGAAGGAAGGTGTATACATTACCAAAACAAAAATAGGCATAATAGAGAGCTTGCAAAGTATTTGCGTATAAATTAACACAAGTATGGCAGATTTCAGCATGGCAGCCACATAGCCCAGATACTTAACAAGCTCCTCTGTTATGTCTTGTCAAACAGGTGCAGATGGACAATGGATGTGTTTACATAATCCTGACAATGTCTCATTTGACTACAACAATACAATTTTCATAATTTAATAAATTATTATTGAAATGATCATTTGACACCAAATTTCAACCCAAGAAAAATACAATACTCAGGAAGTTACAATACTCAGGATTGTATTATGTAAATTTGACATGAATTGAATGAGACACTTTGGAGTAATTAAGATTGTAATGCCCCAAAATGGTTTTTCTCTACATCTAGAACATTTTGGGCAGCAAAGCTGGGTTTAGGGGCACTTTGGTATTTTTTTCAGGGGCGTGTTACTCCCCCTTCCTGATGGAAATTTTTGTCAGTTTATATATTTTTGTAATGTACACCCTGCATACCTCTTCCTTCTGACCAAATTTGGTCCATGTGCCTTAAGGGGAAAAATTTGCCCCAATTTTTAGAGGTGGTCTGACGACCCAGCCGACGGAAAATGTTGTCAGTTTTGGAGTTTTGGTAATGTATAGTCATACACCTTCATTCTGACAAAATTTGGCTCATATGTTAGATGGGCTGAAATCGACCCGACTTTGGGGCCCCTTTTGGGGGCTCTAGGGCCAAACCCGGCGGCTTCGTTCAAGCTGACAAGCTTTTTGTGAATGACATGGATAGTCTAAGTAACTTTAAGGGGTCAAATTTTATATGTAAAATGGGGTGACTATTTCGGGACAGGCTCCAAGACTATTGACGGAATAGCTATCACTATCAGTAGACTACTAGTATGTAAATGAATATTTTATGTGATTGCATTGGATGGCCTTTTGAAATCATAAAACAATTAATAATTTTTTTTTCTAAAGTCATTAATATCCAAGCGAGATGCTGAAGATAATTCTTTAGTTTAAGAATTCAAATGTACAAGCAGTAAAAACAATAGTTTTTAATTACATGTTTTGATCATGATTGTGAAGTTGCAAGTCGCATTATTTTCACTTTCATCAGCATAAACATACTTGACGAGGGTTGACCCTACTGTGAACTCATCACTTGAGTTGTAGTTGTGATAGACCAATGTAACAGTGCCCGATATATCGGTAGCTGATGGCTGGGTGAAGTTAACGGGCACTTTTGGAGTACCAAGCTCGATAGTAAAGGTTAAATCTTCCACACAGGTAACATCAGGTGGGGTCGTGTCAACTAAATCAGAAATGATTAGAAATGAAGGATACATTAGCTTATTCAGATTTATATCACTCATGGATAAACTTCTCATACAGTTTACCAAACATCATTTCTGCCAAGGAGACTAAAATCCTGGAAATAATTTCTGTTATTCCTTTGCTGCCACACCACTCACTTTTTGCGGTACTTCCCCGTTTTGTCATGTTTGGCTTCAAATCTAAGACCAGAGGGATTCATACCAGTTGATATTTCCCTTCAGATCTATAAAAAACAAAATACTAAATCGAATTCTGAATGAGCAAAGCCAGGTGCGAAACAGGTCATACTCTAGGGGGTCCGCTCGCTATTCATAAGGACCGCTATTCACAGAAAACCGCTATTCATTTAACACGCGTTATGAATAGCGGTCCTTGTGAATAGTTATGAATAGTGGTCCTTATGAATGAAGTCCTAATGAATAGCAAGGGAATTTGTCCATGGTTTGCTCGCTATTTAGAAGGACCGCTATTCATAGAAAACCACTATTCATTTAACACGAGTTATGAATAGTGGTCCTTATGAATGAAGTCCTTATGAATAGCAAGGGAATTTGTACATGGTTTGCTCGCTATTTAGAAGGACCGCTATTCATAGGAAACCGCTATTCATTTAGTCACGCGTTATGGATAGCGGTCCTTATGGGTAAGTGGTCCTTATGAATAGCGGTCCTTATGACTAGTGAGGTAACATTTTCTCCCTTAACGCTTTTTTGTTCTTCGTGTCATATAGTAGAACACATATTTACACGTTTCTGCCAATTAAAGGTAACCTTTCGTGAGATAAGCAGGGTACTAACATAACTAAGATGCTGAGAAGGTTTTTTCCTCCTCAAGTGAAATATTTACTGAATGAGAGGTGAAAAGTAATAAAAATCCCTGGCCCCCAAAAGAGGGGATGTAAATTCAAACAACGGCAACACACACTACTCACATTAGGATTGCTGTGTGTATAGAATACGCTACACATAGTGCGAAGCGCTGGGTTTATTGTGCGGGGAACCTTCGGGTGGATATGGTCTTAGCGTGAGGCAGTGAAAAGCCGTTACCAAGCGTTTCATACAGATATTTACACTAAAATTTGTTCGAAATCGTGAATGATAATCTCGTACATGTGTCTTATGATAAAAGGAGAGTAGTATGTGACTATGTTAGATAAGTTTCTTGCCAGTATGATTTTTGCTACCGAGACTGTCTATGAGCTTTAAGTATCGCAAATTCGCAAATTAGGCTTCTCGCCATTGGATTGGGTCGAATTATCATTTGTATAGACAAGGGGGGGGGGGGGGGGGGAGAAACCTACGGTTCTTGAAAGAGAGGCATGTTTCCATATCTAAAGTGTGAAAGTAGGGGATGGGGGGGGGGGGGAGTAGCTGGTTGGTTAAACATAATTTATTGAATAACCCTTTGGCTTATTAGTCTAGTCGGAAAGGGGGGGGGGGGGTTTCCCGTGCACCATCAAAATACATTTTTTTAACCAACTTTTTTATAATGCCTGAAGTGTCTAGTTAATGAATTTTGATGTTCCCATTGCCAAATCATGTCCCATGGGGTTCAAAATCGGTCATTTTGGAAGCCATCTTGATTTTTTTGATGAAATTCCATAATAAGCACATCTTTTGAATTAGACATCATGCATGAATAAATAAAACAACTTTTTTGAGTAACAATAGGATGAGGAATCGATTTAGAGAGTTTTTTTTTGTGATTTGAGTAACCTGGATTCCACAAATCATCAAAAAGTGTGAAAAAGTGATAAAATTTGCACACAAATTTGCATCCTAACGTCATCTTGTTTTTCAACTAGTAAAACAATGATAACCTGCAATTTTTTAAAACTAAAATATGTTGAGAGGGATATAATCAAGATTTTCATGCACAAATTTACACATATACCTTAAAATGTACCAGTATGGTCAGCTTAATGACACCTCTCAGATTAGAAAATACATGCGTTTTTCGTGCTCAATCGACGCCAATTGGCTATTGTGTGCGAAACCCCATAGACTTCTGTGTGTTAAAAGCGGCACAGTTGAGACGCTTTTACCAGCGAGTGTGGCAAGGATTATACGTTGAGTTATGGGCATAAATGCATGAAATTTAAATGATTTTTATAGCATACATTGAGTACTTTGTAATGCTTGATGGTTTATACACAAAGACAGTAAAATTAATCATTTGAGACCAAATCGAACATAGATACACATTGCAGTAGAAATGTTTGCGTGTTAGAGCAGGCACGTATCGAACCCTCTCCCAAATAGATTGGTAAGATTCATGCATGTTCAAACCATAGACGTATGGTTCAAACATACATTGATGCTTTAAAATTTATATAATATGTGTCAATAATGCTGTACGTAACGGAATGGTTTAAGAACAACAAAATTTCGTTGTTTAAGATAGAAATATGCCTTCTTGCGACCGAACACACCTTGATATTAGTAATCAGAGGTAGATAGTTTGGGGTCCAAGAATTTACGCTGGAAGAACAGATTTACCAGCGAACATTAATGATTTTCTTTGATGTCGTTTTGGAATGCGTTGAAAGGATAACTTCATGATTCATAAACGTAGGTGTATCACTTCGTAAAGATACTCAGGAACAAAATATACCTGAATGGCAACACTGAGTACATTTTTAGATGGAAGTTACACAAAGTTAAGCCTATGGTACATGGCCCAGATTTTCGTTACAAGTAAAATCACATCCCTGCCAGAATATGAGGTTACATTTTTTTTTAAGGTGTCGACGCCGTTATAGGTAATTTCACATTCTTGGGTGATGCAGTCCTTTGCCCCGCCCCCTCCCCGCCTTATACGCCTGTGAAGATATTCATAATAATTATAATTCCGTTTAATTTTCTAATCTATCGAAATTGTTTTCTGAATGTTGCTTAGACCATGCCGGCAATGATGATGATCTACCTCTGTTTCTTTCCCCATTATTTTCTTTGAATATGATGATGATTATTTTTGTGATGACGGTGGGTCATAGTACTTGCATACTGTGATTACTCGTACTAAGAGTATTATGCGTAAGTTTGTTGACATCCTCCTTTTTGGGCAGTATCTTCATCTCTCCTCTCACATCTCACCTCTCTGTCTCTTTCTCTCTCTCTCTCTCTTTCTCTCCCTCTCTCTGTTATCGTCTCTTGCACACTTCCTCCCCTTTCCTTTCTCAATTCTCCCTCTCTCTATTTCTCACTCCCTGTTTCTGTTTTCTCTCCTTTCCCTCTTTCTTCCCTCACTCTCTCTTCCTTTCTCCATCTACCCTCTCTTTCCCGCACTCTCCTTTTATGTTCCTAGCTATCCTCCCTTCTTCTATTTATCTTCCAAGTCTCTCCATGTCCACCTTCTTCCTTCGTATTTTGTTCTTTCTGTTCATGCACCATCTCTCTCATCTGTGTTTCTGTCTGAAGTCCATCCCCAATTTCACCCTATATGTTTCTCCCTGTCTATCTCTCTCCCTCTCTGTTTCTCTCTGTGTCTCTCTGTTATCCTCTTTCTCTGTCTATATTTTGTTCTCTCCTTCCCGTCAGCTCTCTCTCTTTCTCTCTGTATTTCTCTCTTAACCATGCCCGTCTGTACCTTCGTTGTCTCTCTTTGCCCTCCTTCTTCCCCCCCTCTCACTTTCTCCACTGTCATGACTGTCCTTCTCTGTCTACATGGCTCTCCTGTCTCCTCTCCCACTTCTTTCTGTCTCTGTCTTTCTATTCCTCTTCCCTATTTTCTCCCTGTCTCTCTCCGTCTGCCTAACTTCTTTCCCCTCCTTCTCTTAAATCGCTGCTCTCACCCCCTCCCCTCCCATCCATTTCCTTGTCCCATCTCCCCTTTCTCCCCACCTTCTGTTTGTATGTCTGTCTACCCCCCCCCCCCTGCATGCCTCTCTCTTTCTCTCTCTATCCATCCCCACCTCTTATTTCCTCCCTGTCATGCCTGTGTCTCTCCATCTCTCCCTCACTCTATTTCTCTCCCTTTCATCTCAATAATCTGTTCTGTCTCCATTTTCACCCCCTATCCCCCTCCGATCCCTCTTCATTCCCTCTCTGTCCATCACTATAATTTGATCCTTCCCCCTCAGCGCGTGCGCTCTCTCTCCCTCCCTCTTCCTCTCTCATCTTACCACCCACTCCCTTGTACCATCTCCCTTTTCCCTACCCGTCTCTCTGCTTGTCTGTCTGTTTCTCTCTCTGACTCTGTCTGTCTGTCTGTCTTTTTCTCTCAATCATCCCCCGTCTCTCCTTTCTTCCCTGGCTTGCCTTGCCTTGCCTTCTCTTCTGTTCTCTCTCCTCCTCCTCTACTTTCTCTCCCCACCCTTCTCAGTCACCATCTTCCTCTCACGACCGTTATCCCTCTTTTATCCTTGTCTCCCCTGCCCCTGCATCATCTCTCCGTCTTTCTCCTCCTCTTTCTATATTACTCTCTCTCTCTCTCTCCCCTCTCTCTCTAAACCTCTCCTCTCGTTTTCTCCCTTTCTCTAGCTCTCTACGTCTCTACATCTTCTTTCCCTTTGTCATGTCTCTAAGCTAACCTGACATCAATTTTCAGATCATCTCCATTACTCCAAAACTGTATACGCTATTAATTGATTTCATCAAACCATTCCCAGTAAAAAAAAATGTCATAATATATAATTGAAAGATTTTTTTCATCAAACCCCATGAAAAACTCATCAATTACTAAAATGGGTGGGAAAACTGCTGTCAATATCAAGTATTGTGGGATAAAATCTTTAAATTGAAAATATATTATCATCTCGATAAATAGTTGACTCTCTATTCTAAAACAATATTGCATAATGTATATACTTCTAAAACAAAATATAAGGAAAAAGCACTTTTCCAACTAAACATGTTATTAACTTCATGTTTGAGAAGCTCATGACATGAGAAACAGATAGACGAACCGCCAAGAATATGTATCTATCATGTCTATGTTCGATTTGGTCTCAAATGATTAATTTTACTGTCTTTATTTATTTATTTATTTATTGGTCTTTTTTCAGTAGGGTAGCTCCATCAGTGATTAAACACTGTTTCCTTGGAGGCCCTACAACAAAAATACATATAATACAATCATACAGATATAAACAATACTTGAACAAACAAAGTAATTACATACACTTTTGGTAGTTTTACAAAGGATCAACTGAAGAATTTGAACGAGCATGGCGCCAAAACAAAATAGAAAACAAAGAACTTGTTGAAGCATTCCTAACATAATGTGGCAAACTGTTCCAAATCACTGCTCCTTCATATGAAAAACTCCGTTTCCCCATTTCTGTTTTAATTTTGGGTAAAATTAAGCCTGTGTTTTCAGCACTATACGGGTCCCAAAACTATGTACAGATTGAGTTTTTTTAAACATTTTGAAAATATAAATAATGGGGGTTTGACTTTCTAAAATGGAAAAAATCATCTTACTTTAAAAAAAATTCCACCTGTTCTGAATATTGACCCACTTGAGTACATTAAAATTATCTTGAGTTGGGGTTCTTATAATAGTTCCTACGATTACTCTCGCCATTTTCTTATGTTGCTTGATAATCATATCTCTGACATTTTGTGGGCAGTTGGACCAAGCATTACTACAATATTCAAAAAGAGGTAAAATTAAAGCGTTGGCGAGAAGCTTTAATCCTTCTAAAGTTAAGTATCTTTTCAAACGACCAATCAGTGCTATTCTTGAGCCTATTTTTTTTTACTTGTTTTTGTGACGTGTTCTTTCCATGATAATGTCGGGTCTAGCCACACTCCTAGATATTTGAAAGTGAAATCTGGTGTTGGTCTAGTTGAATAGATATAGGTTTTTCAAGATTAGCCATTTTTCTTTGAGAACCAAATAACATAAATTCAGTTTTGGTGGGGTTTAACGCCAAATTATTTTCTTCAATCCATTCGCAAACTCGTTTCAAATCAAAATTCAAGGCATTTTCTATTTCCTCACTTTTTTGACTACTAAAAAACAGTACAGCATCGTCTGCATATAACATCACTTGGCATTTGGACACCACCTTCGGGAGATCATTCACCATAACAGTAAACAGAAGCGGTCCTAAATTGGCACCTTGCGGTACACCTGACACCGTCGTACCCCAATCTGATTCGTTTTTTCCTAACACAACTTTTTGTTTCCGCTCACTTAGTCCGCAAATCAGTTCAATTCGTGACCAACTATACCATATTTACATAGATTTTTTAGTAGTACATTACGATCTACTGAATCGAATGCCCTGCGCAAGTCTATAAAGACTGCGCCAGTCATATAACCTTTATCCATTTGTCTATAAATGTGGTCAGAAAAGTAAGTTAAAACAGTATGGGTGCTATGACCCTTAAGAAAACCCGATTGATGGGGTGAAAGAACATTATTTTCTGTTAAGTATTCTTGCAATTGATTATGTATTACCCGTTCCATGATTTTCATAACAACAGGTATTATGGAAATAGGCCTATAGTTATTCAGATCGGTTTTCTCACCTCCCTTAAATAATAGAATAACCTTAGCTTCTTTCCATTCCAGCGGCAACTTGCCTAGTTGCAATGACAAATTGAAGAATCTTGCAAGATGCTTATAAAAAACTGGTGTAGCTATTTACAATAATTGAGAACTTATCATGTCAAGACCAGGTGATTTATTGGTTTGCAATCTCTTTAACTCATTCAACACAAAGTCATCACATATTTCATCGAAAGTGAATCTAGTAGCCAGTGATTCAAAATAACTGCAAGCATCACCGTGATCACTACAGCATTCATTCGAAGTTACACCAATAGATACAAAATGTTTATTCAATTCGTTTACAATAACTGATTTATCAGCTTTAACAACTCCATTGATTTTCAAACCCTGTATATCGTTTGAAGTATTATCAGCACTGAATGATTTTAAGAATTTCCATAGTTGCCTAGGGTTTCTTCTATTTTCTTGAACACCATTTTGATAATAGTTCCTCTTTAGTGTAATTCTCAGATTATTAAGGTGATTTCGAACTCCTCTATATCGTTTCCAATCCAATAGTCTTTTGCTTTTATCAGCTTTTCTTTTTAAACTATCCCGTAATCGAGTGAGAGATACATATTCCTCAGTGGCCCACTTAGTCTTATAGCCCCTAACCCTATGCGTTACAAGTGGGGCATGTCTATCACAAACTTCACTGAATTTATTTTTCCAAATAGACCATGCAACTAAAATATCATTTTCAATAAAACTTAAGTTTGACCAGTCAGTGTGATCTAAATCTCTCAAAAACAACTTTTCATCAAATTTCTTATATGACCTATATGTTACTACCCTGGGCTGTACTTTGGGCTTGTATACAAGATTATGATCGCTTTGACCAAGAGAGAGCACATCACTTTGCTTGACATTCTTGGGAAAGTTTGTTAAAATTATATCAGTCAACGTACTTGTGGTTTCAGTTATTCTGGTAGAAGATTTTATCATTTGCTTCATACCATTCTGCCGACAAATACCATTGATGAACTTTGATTCACTTGTAGAATGCATATTAAAATTAAAATCTCCGAGACAGTATGATAACTTCACAGTTCATTTCTGAAACTTTCGTTATTGACTCTTCAATTTTGAATTTATTTTGAACATTTGAGTATAAACCATCAAGCACTACAAAGTATTCAATGTACACTATAAAAATCATTTAAATTTCATGCATTTATGCCCATAACTCAACGTATAACTCTTACCACGCAAGCTGGTAAAAGCGTCTCAACTGTGCCGCTTCTAACACACAGAAGTCTATGGGGTTTCGCACACAATAGCCAATTGGCGTCGATTGAGCACGAAAAACGCATGTATTTCCTAATCTGAGAGGTGTCATTAAGCTGACCATACTGGCAGTGGCGGCACCAGGATTTTTAAAGTGGGGGGGGGGGGGCAAATGGGGGGCAAAAGAAAATGTTGGGGGGGGGGCAAGGGCGGACAAAAAAATTGACACTTTTTGTAGTAGGCTATAAAACTACCCAAATATGAGGATATTTACACGAGCTGAGCGAACAAATTTGCCCCATGCCCCCCCCCCCACCTTGATGCCGCCACTGCTTTCCAAGTTTCCGTTTTCTTTCTTTTTCCTTCTTTTCTCCATTCCTTTTTCATTTTTTTCTTTCCTTTTCTTTTCTTTTTCATTTTCCACCCTTTTATTTTTTTCACTCCGAAAATTATTAAGGGGGGGGGGGCAACTGGGAAGGCAAAGCTTCTGACTGGGGGGGGGGGGGCAAATGCCCCCCCCCATGCCCCCCTTGGTGCCGCCACTGCATACTGGTACATTTTTAAGGTATATGTGTAAATTCATGCATGAAATTAATTAACTAATTCATTAACTAGACACTTTAGGCATTATAAAAAAGTTGGTTAAAAAAATGTATCTCGATGGTGTACGGGAACCCCTCTTTCCGACTAGACTATATCCTGGAAACACCACTGGCTCCATTTTTCTTTCCCACATTTGTTTTACTCACGTGTATTGACAATAACGTTGAAGATGCAAGTGTCATTATTTCCGCTCTCATCAGCAAATACGTACTTGACAACGGTTGACCCTACCGGGAATGTGTCACCGGAGTTATAGTTAGAGATCATGTGGACGGTGCCCGATATATCGGTAGCTGATGGCTGGGTGAACTGAACGGACACATCCGGAGTACCAAGCTCGACATTCACGGTGATACCTTCCACACAGGTAACATTAGGAGGGGTTGTGTCAGCTGACCAATCGATATATTACAATAAAGTTTGAAAAGAGCATAATTATTTATAAATGACATGAGGTACACCTGTACAAAAAATGCAGATATCATGATGCATCGAAGGTTTGTTAATGCCCCAGCTAGTAAGCTCAATCTAGTTAATTTAAAAGTATAATTTAAAAGAAATGACGTTGGGCAAAATATCCCTTTTTACGATTCGATGTAATATAATGAACAATTACCTGATGAAAGAAGACATTTAAGTTTATAGAAATTATTACATAAATACAAAAAAAAATATAGTTAAATAACCTGTATATTAAGGAAACAGGTGAAATGAGAAAGCAGATTATCACTATACATCTATTAATAAAAGAAGTCTCATACTTTGCTTAATTAACCAGGTACATGTCTAAATAGAAATTTGAATGAGTGCGCTCTTCCAGTCTATATCTTCCTTTAAATGATTTAAATAATTTCACTGACAATGGCTATGTTACCAACTATCACTTACATTAAAGGAAAGAGTGATATCTACGCATACTGAAATAATCTCATTAAGTGTTTCGCAGAGCACTATTTCTTTCTCTCTCTTTTTCTTCTCTACTGTCTATCCTGTAGTATCGAAATGGTTTGAGCGAAAGGAAAATATCAGTGCACCAGATGATTAAATCGGCAAGGGCTACATTCATACAATACGTTCCAAACTTTTATTGTTTAAAATTTATTAAGATATTTGAAGGTGATTTTTGAAGGAAATGTATGATAATTTAATCGTTTTATGCAAATGGCTGATTTTATTATATTTGGTTGAGTTAAAAAACAATAGTTGGTGCTGTTTGTAACATATTGGTAAGGCGCTGACTCCTTGTTTAAATCAGGCTCGAAATCATTAAAGTTTTTTCTTTAGCAGAAATTTGGTAACTTGTCTGGGACACATATGGGGCTAATCACTGTAAGAAGATCTTAGTCCAAGTGCTTAAAATGTACCTAAAGATTAAGACAGAATAATAGTCAAGAATGATTTACCTCTGCAAAGAGAAGAGCTTTAAATAGAGAGAGAGAGAGAGAGAGAGAGATTGTGAGAGAAAGAGAGAGAGAGAGAGAGAGAGAAGAGGCAAGGGTTGGTGATATGTAAACAGCGATATGAGAGAGAGAGAGAGAGAGAGAGAGAGAGAGAGAAGAGGCAAGGGTTGGTGATATGTAAACAGCGATATGAGACAGAGATAGAGAGAGAGAGAGAGAAGAGGCAAGGGTTGGTGATATGTAAACAGCGATATGAGACAGAGATAGAGACAGAGAGAGAGAAGAGGCAAGGGTTGGTGATATGTAAACAGCGATATGAGACAGAGATAGAGAGAGAGAAAGAGAGAAGAGGCAAGGGTTGGTGATATGTAAACAGCGATATGAGACAGAGATAGAGAGAGAAAGATAGAGGAGAGAAAGGTATATAAATAGAGAAAGTTAAACGTTTGCATTTCAAACTAGTTTTTGTATCGAAAGTTGTTTACCTGTAGTCTTGATCGGAATTGATGTTGATATCTGAGATCCTGTTATCAGAAAGAAAAGAGACAGAAAGAAAACAAAACTTGCATAAAATAACACAAATCATTTAAGGGAAGAATATTCATATGTCTGCATGGCTTCACACAAAAAATTGTTTTATCAAAATGTACACTAAAATTAAGAATGGTTGAATAATAATTTCAAAGAATAGATTTGTAAGTCTTTATGAATGTTCAGTGTAGTGGTCACACAGAAATGAATCAAAGAAAGTCAAATATTGTTTCAAAACATTATCTATGGTAAAATTGTGCTTGCAGTATTGCGTTAAAAAGTGACTTACTTGTCACGCTTATAACGAGTGGAACAACATTTATCTTAAGGAAAAAATATTAATCAGTCGTCAACTCAGAAAGGAAATTCCCAACGAAGCTTCAAGCAATTGCAAGGTTGCATCTGAAAAGAGATGACATTTAAAACATAAATATCATAGACCATGGGATGACGTGGAAAAAGAGGCTCCGTTTTTCATTTTCGTGGTCCACATTTTCGCCCCACCTGAAAAGTTGGGGACAAAGGTACTTTTTTGTGCTGAATTCAAATATGAATGTTGCCAAGCCTGAAACTTGCACGTTATCACTCTAATGAGGTCTAATTATGCAAATTTTTGCACAATTCATTTTTTAAACTATAATACACAGAACGCTGGTATCTTATTAATGAAAAAATAGTTTTCAGGCTAATCTGGACTTCATCATCTGAATGTAAATAATTCTAAACCATATATGTATATTTTTTTTGTAGCACTGATGCCTAATTATGCAAATCAGGCATCAATATGCAAATCTATTTTGGGGGCCATTTAACTAATAATGCTAATATCAAATCACATGAAAGGTGATATTTCAGGGTAACTTTGGGTGCTTACTCTAAATATGAATGTTGTAAATCTTAGAAGTGGCAATTAATCACTGTAATGTGGCCTGATTATGCAAATTTATACAATATTCATTACTTATACATTAATTTACAAACACCAGTGTGCTCTTAATGTAAAGATTAAATATTTAAGGATTATTTGGACTGTATAATCTGAACGTGAATATTTCAAGCCTTAAATGTTTAAATATTTCATGATATTGATTCCTAATTATGTGAAATATTGATGCCTAATTATACAAACTATTCCTTTGTATGCAAATCCACTATTTTGGCTTTTTAAAACTTAAAAATGTTTATATTAAACTGCATGAATCCTGATATTTTAATTAAACTTTAGGTGCTTTCATCTAAATATGAATGTTGCGATGCTTGGAAGTGGCAATTTACCACTGTAATGTAACCTAATTATGCAAATTTATACAAACTATATTGTGCTCTCAATCAAAAGTTGGCATGTAAGGAAAATTTGGAATGCAGAATCTGAATGCGAATATTCCAAGCCATAAATGTGGACTCATTTTATGACAGTGATTCTTAATTATGTGAAATATTGATGCTTAATTATGCAAATTTGCATCAATATGCAAATCCGTTATTGTGGCTACTCAACTGAAAATTACTATATCAGATCATATGAACGGCTATAGTTTAAGATATCTATGGGTGCTGACTGTAAAAATGATTGTTGTCAAGCTTTGAAACTAGCAGTTTGTCACCATATAATGAGGCTTAATTATGCATATTAATGCAAACCCCATTGTTTAATACTGTATTTCACCGAACAGTTCGGTCAGGGGCGGCGCCAGGGTATTTTGGTAGGAGGGGCAAGACGACCTAAAGATGACGTCATATTTTTTCTCCATTAAATAACAGGGGTAATATAAAGTTATATATTTAAGACTTCTCTTTTTAATACTCCGCTTTCTTCTTTCTTCCCTTTTCTTCCCTTTTCTTCCTCCTTTTCTTCTTTTTTTTTTTTTCAATACTTGAAAAATCATGGGGGGACGGTCGCCCCCTCTGCCCCCCCCCCTGTAGCGCCGCCCCGAGTTCGGTATCATATTAATGAAAAGTTAGTATTCAGTTCTATTTCGGATTGCATCATCTGAATTTCAATATTTCTGAGCAATAAATGTGTATACCTTTTATGATATTGGTGCCTAATTATAATAAATTAGGCATTAATATGGCAATCAGTGTATTTGACTGAACTGCAAACACTATATCAAATCACCTGAAAGGCTATGCTAAGAGTAACTTTTTTTGAAAAATGCAGTGTATATAGGCCTATGATTGTTGCCAAGTAATAAATTTCCAAACCATGACATAATAGTTAAATTCCAGTTACGCAAATTCATGCACAATCTACTCTGTAATGGATAAAACTCAGTCTATAGCAGTTGAAATATTAGTAGGTCTTTAAAGAAGTATATTGTATTTGCAATTGCATAACCCATATATGAATATTTCCAAGACATAAAATGTATAAATTGTAATATCAGTGCCTAACTGCCTATGTAGGTAAATTCATGCAAACCAACCAAAATCTAGCAGTGTGCATGTGATGTCGTCAACATGAGGCACAATCTTGCATTCTGTGCCATCACAGAAAAATAATATTTCACATCTCATGATTAGGAAAATGAATTTTAGAGGAGTTTCGTTTAAATTTCCACATTAAACTTGTTAACAGTTTTCATTATTTTGCCTTGGCCTTTATGACTGCCAAAGAATTGAACTCATGCACTTCTCTATCACGTCTGAGTAACACGAAGCTGTTTGTTTTCTTTCATCTCGTGTGAATATCAGAGGCGTCATACTCTCACTTTTTCTTCACGGATTGAAATTGTAATTCCTTCCATTCCACGGCAAGACCTGACATATTCCTTATCTATTTTTTCAAGTGGTAACCCATCGTTTCATCATCTCAATTTGACTTTCACTTAACCTTGTCCTTTTGGTAGGCTTTATTTTGCTCTTTTAGCCTAATATTTACTGTTATGTACACTTAAATTGTTTCATTCATTTTGTTCATCATTTATTTAATTTTCACTTTCTTTTAATCGTTATTTCAATATTTGTTGTTGTTGATGTTGTTGTCATTGTTGTTATTTTAACTGACAGAGCCCTGTGGAAGGCCAGCTTTTTTGATTGTTTTCACATGTACATAATTTGCTTTGTGTTATTATATTCAATGTATTTTGAGCTGAACAGGCTACTCTGTATAAATATGAGAATTAAATAAATAAATAAATAAATAAAAAATTAATGTGTAGCAGACTTTCCTATTCATGAGCAGTAAGGTACAAGAATTCTTTGCTGTGAATCTTCCCTTACATTGCAAACTACATCATCCTTTTTAATACTACTTGATAATGCAGTTACTCTGTGTGTTCACAACAGGTAGCAGATTATCTGTAGCAGACTACACTATATGCATTGTCTTTGATATTGGCCTCTAAAATACAGCTGTTGATAAACAATTTTTCACTTTTCCCCTCATAAAAGGTTCAGTCCTTTCTCTTCCTTCCTCTAATTTATATTAAACTCAAGCTCTCCAATCTAAATAAATCAAAAGATAAAAAACAAAGGTTTTATCATGCAGTTTGCACTGGCTATGCCATCTGTTCTACAGCCAGGTCAAAGTAAGTGAAAGAGCCTGGCACTTCCCTATACACCATACACATAATACACACAAACACACAGCACACAAACTCTCATAGACACACACACAACACATACCATGTGTGGAATGCTGTGCTAAAATCTGTGGCTGAAATCCATGTGGTCAAGAAGATTTTCAGCTCAGATTTTTTGCTACAAAATAATTATTTTTGAACAAACTTGCACTTTTTGTAAATGGCAACATATGCCATTAGTGTTTTTGTATTTTTAGTAATATTTACAAGGTAAAATTAGGTGGGGCGAATTTGCGGACCCCGAAAAGTGAGAATTTCAGCGGTCATCCCATGGTCTATCATATTTCAAAGGTAAAATAGAGTGTTGATGAAATTCGGGGCAATAGATTTCTGTAGTTCTACACTTTTGAATACATCAATGAGACATCTATGAGTGGGACAAATACTTACACGTTCTCTTTGGAATAGCCAGCATTTACGAAAAAATCACGTGCTATTTTGTCACCTTTGTCGGGTAACCAATGGATGGCTTAGGTGCCTGTCATTTCGATTATTGTAATGAATATCTAACATACTGTATATAACAACGTTTCTGAGTGTTTTAAAATTCAAAGATTTTGTTGACTATGATAAATATCAGAATAAAGGAATGATAAGAATTCTCAAGGGAGAATACTGTACATATATTTAGATTTGTCCGAATATGAAGAAATCGATTAATGATTTAAGCTTAGAACATCTACACGCACTAAGAAGTGGAGGCCTACATTTTCACCAAACGCTGTTTAGCGTGATCGCCACTGTGTACTATAGTTCAGGGGAAGCCTCCCCGACTTTTTCTTACGTTTATTGCAATGTTCCCCCTGAAATCCAGCCGAGCAGTGACACTCATAGCCTTGCATAGTCTCCTCACACCAGCCGTTTTCACACTGTGAAAGGAATCCGGGATTCCTTTCACAATCTGTGGAATATAAAAGAAACAACTTACATCAACGCTACAAATTTATATGGTTAGCTCCGTTGGACCAAAGGACCATCATCATGATGAAATCGATAAGTTTCGGTCTCGGAAACTTTCAGTCCCGTGGGCTTTCGTCTTGTGAACCTTCCGACTAATAGTTAAGGTGGTCATAACCCTATAACACTAAACCTGAACTGCTAACGACATTTTAATACGAATCCAATCCACAACGCAATACACTAAACATTCACAATGGAACGTAGCATTAATGGAACCACAGCTCAACGAAAATGCCTATTACTTTAAAGGGAAAGTTCACCCCGAAGATTACTTGAGTTTAAAAAATGCAGAAAAAATAAAGAAAAATATTGGCGAAAGTTTGGACAAAATCCGTTAGAGAATAAAGGAGTTATGGACTTTTGAAGTTTTGATTTTGTGACGTCACATGCGAGCAGCTCCTCCATTATGTAATGTGATAAATATTCCATAAAATACAGTTTTCTCAGAAAATTTAGAATATTTTCTTCTGTGCATTTGGTATATTGTCAGAAATGTTATTCAATACTAGATTCTGAAAAGAAACAATATTAATTTATCGTGGAACGTAAAAAAAAATGCGAATGTATGAAATATTTATTACATGACCAATGGGCAGCTGCTCGCATGTGACGTCACGAATCCAAAACTTTAAATACTCATAACTCTTTTATTATTTGACCGATTTTCATCAAACCTTCGCCAATATTTTTCTTTATTTTTTCTGCATTTTTTAAACTCAAGTAATCTTCAGGGTCAACTTCCCCTTTAAGGTCTGGTTTGTATGATGGAACCTTGCCCTCAACACTATCAAATCACGTAAATCGTAGTACTAAGTGTGCATAGCTTAATATAGAGACTTCCTCCTATAACTTCTACCGAACGAAAATATTGCTTTAAGCTGGGCTCACACGAGGAGTCATTTGCCGACGTTATGACCGCGTCAGTGACTTGTACGTTCTTTTGCGCGTCATGAAAGAGTGATATCGTTAAAGGGAAATCCAACCTTAATAGCAAGTTGCTTTGAAAAGAAGAGGAAAAATCAGAGAAGCAGATTGGTGAATGTTTGAACGAAACCGGACAAGCAATAAGAAAGTTATGAATTTTTGAAAGTTGTAATCACTGTGCATATGGGAATTTCAAATTGGCCGAATAGGTAATGTCACTGTGATGTAGCTGTGGACAACTTCCCCATTCGCTCCAACACACAAAATGACTAAAACGTCACCTTTTTTCAAAATGCATTACTCAGTAGGATCTTTTCCTTCATGAGGACCTATAACAATATGCTATCTCCAGTATATTTTGAGTACTGCCCCGAGGGTAAAAGCGCCTCGAAGAAAACCGCAAATTAATGATATTTTTGTGTACAACAAATGGGAGAGTTGTCCACAAAAATGTCCCAATTGACTCACCAAATTGCCAATTTGAGATTCGCATAGATGTAGTGATCTCATTTTTCAAACATCCATAACATTTTTAGTCCTTGTCCGATTTCTTTCAAAATTTCACCATCCTGTTTTTCTTATTTTTCTCCTTTCACACAAATCATCTCATTACCAAGGTTGGATTGCCCTTTAACCCTTTCGGGACATCACTTCACATTTTATGGTATTGCTCAATAACTTTTGATTTACAGCCCTAGAAAAATATACCAGATGCATGAGTAGAAAGAGCAAAGATTTCTGTACACACTGTGTCCATTATTGTTGTATGACCACATAGCGTTTGATGCCAGGAACTTTAAAATCCTTAGATTGGCAATATATTGAGAGGTTCACAATCATTGTTTTTGACCAAAATTGATGATATTTTTCAACTTTTCGACAAAGTTTCTATAATGTATACTGTTTCCAAAGAAATTACATCTTATAAGAACCATGTAGCACTGGAAGAAAAATATTATTGTTGCCAATTTGAAGAACAAAATGTGATCAATTTAGCCCTTGAATAATTCTTGTTAAAAAGGGTTAAAAGTTATTGCAGAATGAATGGTGCTAAGCAATACTTTTGATAACTGGCGTATGAATTAATTGCCTTCACAGGGTCGATTGGCGCAGGTACTGGCGCAATCAAAATGACGCCTCGCATAAGCCGCGTTTTAGAGCGCTTTACTTACATGACAATCTTACGAAAGTAATGACAGAGAGTAGATAATGATAGCGAAATAAAGACAACACATATGCTTAACACAAACATATATCTTTTAAATTAGTCAGGTTTGCAGGTTAATTTCCAGGCTAAAGACATCTTCCTTTATAAAAACGTTTACAAAAAAATGTGAGTCGCCTACGTAGAGTAGGTACAGCGAGAGAGAGAGAGAGAGAGAGAGAGAGGGGGAAAAAAAAATCTGTAAATTCATGATCATAAATAGAAAAAATGTAAACACGATCGTGTCCCCCGCAATAAATAGATCTATAAACTGTCAAAAGACTCTCTGGATATCTGGCTGAAAAGAAACAGTTGTCAGGGTGATCGACAACTAATGATTTTGCAACACGATTTGAAAGGCTATTATGGTATACTACTTCTAAAAAGGTCACCATAATTCTTGAAGGCTATTTTCACAGACATTACAGGGCATGGCAGTAGGTTGGTTTATGTTGTAAAGAAGCTTTCAAAATTTTGATAAATTTTGTATTATTATTATTATTATTACAGACGAACTTAAAGGGAAGTCCTTATTTCTTTGCAAGAAAGGAATATGATAAATGTAAAAATAATTAAACTCAAAGGCGTCAAAGCAAAGGAAATTAACATGGAAAGGAGTCGAAATAGTTTTGAAGCTTGGCTAACCGTGTATAAGGTAGCAGTTAGCCCTTTCAAATCCATAAAATGGATAATGAAAAAAAAAATAGTTCGGATTGTCTTGAATAAATGAACTTTTTAGGAATTAGTGGACATTTCGTTAGCTCCATCATAGACACAATCAGCCTAATTAGGCCAAGTAAAATTGATTCCTAGTTTCTCGTCCCGATTGTTAAATGTTATTTAATATTTGAATTTTTTCCATACATAAAAATGCTTCTAGGTAATTTGCAACAGATTAAATATATATATATAAATATATATAAAATTTCATTTGTACATGCACTTCAGAGGCTCAAAACAAAGGGATGCTTAATGATATTAATGATATTTGTTACCTCATTAATTCTAGATGTCCTGATATTTCTGTTTATTTTATTTCGGAACTAAAATACGAATTAACTAAAAAAAAAAAAAAGAACAATAAGGAATGAGGAGGGGACGAGAAAAAAAGGAGTAAATCTTAATTTTGTCTTATGTACTCCTAAGTTTTAATTAAAAACTAGATCCTCTTCATACACTAACATTACTTACATATTGTCTGTGTAATAAAAAAAAAAAAACCCTACTGCGAATAGCCTAGAAAACATTTAATAATTATTGATGAGCACTTGTCATCTGACAGAACACTGTCAAGGATTATCTGTGAATATTCTTTTGAATATCCTGGTTGTGACAGTAATTAGTTACCTATATAAACATTTCCCCATTCTCGAAATAGTATGATTGATATCATTCAACATTCTTTTTTGTGCCTCTGAAGTGCATGTACAAATTAATTTACAAAATAAGCGAAAGGAGACGAAAATCGTCTCCCTTTCAGTATACTTATGCTAGCTACTTCACACTACCCCCTTGTATAGTGCCATGAAAGTTTCATGAATGGCCAGATAATATAATTACCTGCAGTGATATCGTTTTAGGAAATTGCATCGCGATACTAAAGTACTGCACTTTTTATTAGGCTCTCAGGAGGAATAAAAGTCAGACTCGCGTAAAAAACAAACAAACATAATAAACCTTCAATGAGAATGATAAATTACAATATTGCGTTTTCTAGCAGGAGCTTATTGGTTATCTGCAGATTAATTGTTTGTTAACCTTATTCCCAAGTATAATATTTTATATATCCTTCCATGGCCAGGGCTATACTTTTTCCATTATCATGATTATAGATTATTCAAGTTTGCTTGTGCGCTTACCAAATGAATGGAACATACAGACAATATATATATATATATATATATATATATATATTGCAATTATATATTGCATTCATGTGAATATCAAGAAGTGAATAAAGACGTTTTCCTCTGTTCAATTGACATTCAAGATTATGCACACTGTACATGCTGTAAGCTCGGTTAAAAAGTAAACACTTGATCTAAGTAGTTGTCCAATGAGGATTAATGGAGTTGAAATCGAAATAGTACACACATATAAATATCTTGGTAATATAATTGACGATGGTCTGAAGTGGGGGGGGGGGGGGGATCTGTAATGCGCTTTGTAAGAAAGGAATACAACGGTTGAACTTCCTCAGGAAACTGAAATCGCTTTATGTTGATCGCACTATAATGGTTCTGTTCTACAAATCAACAATCGAAAGCATCTTTGCATTCGATTGTGTAGTCTGGTACTCCAGTTGTCGTAAGGAAGACTTCAATGCGTTAAAGAGAATTGTAAGACAGGCTGAGAAGATACTAGGGCAAGAATTACACTTCGAAGATCTGTGTAGAAACAGAATTGTAGAAAAAGCAAAATCAATCCTCAGAAATAGCTTGCATCCCTTGAATGAAAACTATATAATGATGCGGTCCGGAAACAGGTTGAGATCATCACGTTGCCGCACAAATAGGCTCCTCGATTCATTTGTTTCAAGTTCTATCAGAATTCTGAATGATGAGGGTGAAGTAGCTAACATGTAGAGTAAGAAGGCCTATATACTAGGGTCATTCCATTTCTTCATTAATTTTTTTGGTATTTTTATTGCACATATCAAAACGTTATTAAATAATAATCATGATCATAGTACTAATAATAATAATAATAATAATAATAATAATAATAATAATAATAATAATAATAATAATAATAATAATAATAATAATAATAATAATAATAATAATAATAAATAATAATAATAATAATAATAATAATAATAATAATAATAATAATAATAATAATAATAATAAAATGACTTGTTTACCCGGGGTGGCTTCATCAGTGTTGTATACTGTTCTCCTCGAGACCCTGCAGTTATATTGTTACCCCGGCTTTATTTAGAATGTAAGGAAGCGATATTTATTAATTGATTTATCACTTTACCTTTCTTTTTTAAAAAATGTTTTCATAATGACTAAAGTCCGATTCAATAATTATCCCATTAAGCCTTGTATTGCTCTTTTCTCTCTCTCTCTCTCTCTTTTTTTTTACTTACAATTCTTATCAGTAGACACAAAAACATCTGCATAATAGATGTCACTTTCTAATTTTCTTTTTCGATGTTATTTATTACATAGGTCACTATTATTTAATGAATTAGTATATTCTTCCAGTTATTTTTCCGATACACCCTATTTAGTATAGTTATATAATATTATCGATGCATGTACATGTATTCATTTTTATGTTTATGTTTATAGACGCATAGATGTATTCATGTTTATGTTTGTAACCTTTACCATGTAAATACAACGAATTTCCATATATGAATGGACAATAAATGAACCTATACCTAAACCTATACTTCCCGTATTAACGCATTGCTATTTTAAAATGGGTAGAACGGGGTCCGATACAGAGCACACGAACGGTCAAGAACACAAATAACTAAAGAGCGTTTACTGCGAGCTCTGATAGGGTCGCCATGCGGCTATTGGCTACGATGAAAATCAAGGACTGACCCACCCCAAACACAAAAACAAAAGCAACGAACTTTCATATTAGCCTTTCGACCATATCCGTCCTCCATGTAAAAAGAAAAGTAAAACCTCAGAAAGGGAGAAATTTCCTCTTCGGTATGCCCTTTGAGAAGATGTCTTTTTTAGGGTTGAAAACACACATTCCTAATGAATATGAAGAAACACAACGTCAGATGTGAGGATTACTTGGGCAAAGCATAGAATTTACCAGGGAATCTGCACACTCTGTGTCCTGGAGGGATTCCTAGTTTACTCTTCTTTCTGGAGCATCCACCATCAGCAGATGAAGTAGGGATGAGCTTTGGGATGGTCTGTACCATGCTGCCATTAGGATGTTGTTTCTTCTTACACTCGTCGAACATTGGTAAGGTGTAATTTAGGCCTAACCCGTCCGTACAACATGACTTTGTCTCATGGCTAACTTCTGATGACACAAGCAAGACTGTGAGTAAGATTTTAAACAAGAAGAAATTAAAGCATGCAGTTCTAAGCGTATCAAAATTGACTGTGTTCACATTCTTAGGGTTAAGACACAAATTGCAACAAAATTTATCAGGGATTACAAGATAACTAAGCATTGATCAAAATACTCCCAAAGGAAAATAAATTCGACTTTGTACTTAGAGGAATCTATGTGTAGGTGTTCTTGCACTGGAGTATTGGGGGGGGGGGGGGGGGGGGCAATTTGTCCCCTGACAGATTTCCGACCATGAAAAAAAAAAGTTAAACGACTTTCAAATTTTAAGAACAGTTGTTTTAAGGTAAGTTGTAACCAAATTGCTCTTAAAATCTTAATAGATTTTTTTTTCTCGCTCCGTCACAATGCGACCTCGCATAACAAATTGTTCAGTATACGTTCTGAAGCCAGCCGTCAAAAGTTAAAAAATTGTGTATAGTTAGCTTACACAAAATCAACCCTAGAAAACTTAACGCGACATTCAACGGTAACAGCATACAGGAGATATTGATTTTTGAAAATAAAATACCCCCATTTAATACAAATAAGACTTGAGCAAAGACTATTCGATCAGTCACGACAGCTCACCTAACGATATATCGATTCAGGAACGTTTTCACTTTCAATTTTCGATTCGATAAATGAATTTTGCAACATAGTTCAATTTATTTGTTGTTTCATTAGGTCTGTTGATTCCTTGTAATTTATGCACCGAACCAGTTTTCTATTCGATTTAAACGTTTTGTGTTGAATATTTGATTCATCTGTTGTTTTGTTTGGGTTGTAGATTCTCCATAAATTACGCGCCAACTAAATTTTCAGTTCGATAAAAACAGTTTGCGTTGTATACTTCATCCAATTGATGTTTTATTTGGGTTGTACATTATTAATTAGTTACGCTCCAAATCAACTTCCAATTCGATAAAAAACATTTTGCGTTGTATCCTTCACTCATTTGATGTTTTATTTGGGTTGTATATTATCCCTAAGCTAAGCGCCAAATCAGTTTTCGATTCGATAAATGTATTTTGCAAACCAATTTTCTATTCGACATAAACGTTTTGTGTTGAATACTTGATTCATTTGTTGTTTTATTTGGGTTGTAGATTCTCCATAAATTACGCAACAACTTATAATTTTCATTATCTACGGTTCTCTATGGTATCCTGTGAATTTAATGATTCCATGTTTGATATCTTGTTGATATTATATTTTTGTGGAGGTCTCCGTTGTAAAGCAGTTGCATAACTGATTCGGACTACCCTCCACCGTTTTACTTGTCATAAATAAAACACGAATAAATAAATAAATAAATAATTCATTTTGATAAAAACATTTTGGGTTGTATACTTCATTTATTTTATATTTCATTTGGGTGTACATTATCCCCAAATTAAGCGCCAAATCAATTTTCGATTCGATATATGTATTTTACGTCTCATTTCTAATTTATTTGTTATTTTATTTGGTCTGTATATTCTTTGTAATTTATGCGCTTAATCAATTTTCTATTCGATATAAACATTTTGTGTTGTATACTTCATCCATTTAATCTTTTATTTGGGTTGTATATTATCCATAAGTTACGCGCCAAATCAATTTCCAATCGATAAAAAAACATTTTTTCGATTTGATATAATGTATTTTGCGTCTTAGTTCTAATTTATTTTCGTTGTATCATCTGGTCAGAAGATTCTTTATAATTTATGCGAAAACCAATTTTCTATTCGACATAAACGTTTTGTGTTGAATACTTGATTCATTTGTTGTTTTATTTGGTTTGTATAGATTCGCCATAAATTACGCGCCAAATCAATTTCCAATCAATAAAAAAAAATCTGCGTTGTATACTTCATTCATTTCATGTTTTATTTGGGTTGTATATTATCCTTTAATTAAGCGCCAAATCAATTTTCGATTCGATAAATGTATTTTGCCTCTAAGTTATAATTTATTTGTTTTTTCATTAGGTCAGTAGATTCTTTGTAATTTATGCGCCGAACCAATTTTCTATTCGATATAAAAATTTTGCGTTGTATACTTCATTCATTTGTTGTTTTATTTGGGGTATAGAATCCCCGTAAGTTACTCACCAAATCAATTTTTGATTCTTTAAAAACATTCTCCATTCTATGACTTCATTCATCTGTTCTTTTATTTGGGTTGAATATTATCGTAATTCCGCCCCAAATCAATTTTCGAGTGTTTGTCAGCCCCGGCGCTGCACATAGCAGACGACAAAGCGATAATGCGATCGCGATAAGGATGCTATGACCTTCGTCGAGTAAAGACATACCTCGCGCAAGCTGCTCGCCCACATTTCACCCACGTGCATTGTGAATGAGGAATCTAACTGTGTAGAAATTGATGTCAGTTAAATATCAGGACACGAGAACTATGGCTTCTGGCACCGGCAAGAGACCCCGCCCTTCTAAAACTCCGACAAGCCCCATTTCTCCTGACACTTCAAGTCTGATACCAATTATTCAGCAGATGAACAACGAACAAACCATCAAACTTCAACAGCAATTTGATCTTAGATTTGCCGAACTAGGAAGGAACATAACGAAAGAAGTTCAACAAATCCGCCAACAGCTAATAGAGATAGTAAACACTGTAGAATACAACTCCAGTGAAATAGCAGACCTGAAAAAGGAAATGAAGGAAATGAAGCAAGAAATGGACAAGATTGAGAAAGAGTGTAGAGAAGAACTGGATAGAGTTGAAACTTATGCCGCACGGGAGAATTTGGTTTTCCTCAACATACCGGAAAAGAAGCAAAGGGAAGGAGAAAGAGAAAACGTTGAAGAAACCATGAGAGATTTCATGATTACGAAGCTACAGTTCACAGAAGAGGAGGTGGGAAGGATTGAATATCAGAGAATTCATCGTGTTCAATCTGGAGTAACATCATCGAAACCAATAAAGGCACGTTACCTACGCTACAAAGATAAGGTAGCGGTGCAGCAAAGAGCGAAGTTATTGAAAGGCACTCAAATTTACATCACGGACGACCTTTCGAAACGGGTGAGGATGATCAGGAAGAGCCAAATGGCAGCGCTAACGACAGCAAGAAAGGCTGGGAAACTGGCTTTTTTTCTCGAAAGTCGAGCCGACCAAGCTATTCATTGACCATGTATGGCTCCCCTTGAAAGATCAACAAAAATTCGTGGAAAAATATGAGAAAATTGAGGAGAAACAGAAGACCCGGGACCAGCCCATTGAGCGGGAGATGGAAAGGAAAGAAATGCCCAAGGCAGTAAGGCCAAAATTACCGAGGGTAGGCCCACTAGCGATGGAAACGGATGGCAACGGCCCACAAGGAGCTTCGGCAGGAAATTGTCCCATAATCATCGACGCAGCAATTGAATAGTTGTTCGTGGAGTAAGCCGACGGTTCACGTTATGTGCTGTTTGTGGAGTAAGTCAAAAATTGTAATTAAATTAGTTATAGTAAATCTGAAATCAACAAGGAAACATACCTGAGCTTCCAGGCCTAGTGACGGAATTGAGTTTGTGATAGTTTATGTTCATCAAAAATAGAATGAAAGATAGATGGAAGGAATTATCATCAGCATCATCAGAACAACCAACTGACGTATATGTTTGGAATTTATCCTGACCACCTTTATCGACAATAAAGACACAACCAAAGTCTATGAAAGAGAACTGCTGCAGTCATGGTATGGAACTTGATATTCATTTCTTTATTTTTTTTAATTTGTATTTCATTATTCACCATTAGAAGCTTTTCTCACGATACGGAAGTCTTTGCATTTGTATGTGATGTATATCAAATAATAATGATGAGTACATTTTAGTCAAGTCTCTGAAGATTACACTGATATGTATCTTACCTGTAGACTGGAGAAAAAAAAAAGGACTAGACGGAAGAAAGAAATGGATATGGAAGCAAATTCACAAATGACAGAAATTAATTTATCTGAATACAGGAAAAAGGAAATTGTGATACCCATGCACCTGAATACTGATAACGATAACAATAACAAGGAAGATTTTATTTTTATTTTTATCTTGAGTGAAGAGTATAGAACCTTCGGGAAAAAAAAAGATCGAACCAAAGATTTGAAAGGATATATTTTGACTATATGGAGCGCGTGACTAGGCTGTCATCTCATGACGGTTTGGGTTACATGCTCAATGTGCTCATTAAACATTCACGCGATGATGATTCTAACACACTTCTCTTGACTGTATAAATTATTTGAAATTAAAAAAAAAAAAATTCGAGGAGAATGGAACGATTTTATTTGTAATGAGCATTTGAACAACGGTATTTATCCCGGCTTGCATGCAGGCTCTTATACAGTTGAGAAATAAATTTTTCTCATGTCAATTACATAGTTAATTACATGGCCAGCAACATTTAAGATGATGGTTCTAACACAATTCTCTTGACTGTATAAATTATTTAAAATAAAAATTTAAAAAATGGAGAATGAAACGATTGTACTTGTAATGAGCATTTGAACAACGGTATATATTTTGGCTTTGCATGCAGGCTCTTACAGTTGAGAAATAAATTCTATTATGTTATTTACATGGTTAATTACATGATCAATATACCTAAAGGTATTGGGTGAAGACGTGGGTACTTCGATTATTATGTTTATTATCACGATCTAAATGCCCAATGACAACAAGTGAGAGTTCTAAGTATACCTGATTTATTATTATTATTATTTTTTTCAAATATAATTTCAAATGATAACATTCCAAATTACTCGGAAAGTAAAAGCTTGTCAATTAAAGTAACAGAGGTCTGGGGATACCTTTTCATTTGGTTAGTAAATATTGAAACATTTCATTTCCAAAATTTCAAAGGGATAAACGCCTATATGAAATCTTTTATCTGAGGTAACCACTGAAGAGCCAATCTGTCCTTTAACAGAACTTAAAAGTCAATTTCAATTCAATTTAAATTTCAGGGAAGACTTTTTTGCTTGGTAATTCAGTTCATATTTTACTGGAAATTTCTCTCTTTTCATGGCAAAAGTCTTGATGGTTGGAATGTTCTGTTTCCAGATATATGTACATTTTTCTGAATGTTAAACAGTGTTATTGCCCAAGAATAGCAAGTTCTCATTACGCATTTAAAGTGGTCATTCTTTGACAACTTACAAGTATGCCTTTTTGTCTTGACATTAACACTTAAAGTGAATTGCATTATTGTAACGTACTGAACATTTGAATATAAGTCACATTTCGGTTGTATTGCTAAAGAGCTTAGTAGCTTTCTCATGGTAATTAATTCGTTTTATCAATAGGTATCTGACCTTTTATAAAACTTAAAGGCCAATTTGCCCTCCAATAAACGTAAAAGTCAACTGGCTTTTAACAAAGCTTTAACATGTTAAAAGTTAATTTGATGCAATCCAGATTTAAGACATGTCAAATAAAACAATAGACCTGTCTGCCTGGTAATTCAGATAAGATGTTTCTGGGGATATTTTCTCTTTTCATGGCAACTGGCCTAATGGTGGTAGGGTGTGGCTGATAATTGATGAATGCACTTCAATACCTATACGTGGCTCCGTCTATTTGGACTAATACTGCCTCTTGATTGTTTCTGACCAATCAGTCTTGAGATTGCCTTCAGATTGTTAGGAATGCATATATTGTTTAAAGTATGCATTAAAAAAAAAAGAAAAAAAAAAGAGGGGAACAGAAGAAAGAACATAATGGCAAACAGATCTACTGATTACAAGTGTCTTTATATTGATACCGATTTCAAATGATTTTCTTTGTAATCCTGAAATTTTCTGAATGTTAAACAGTGTTATTGCTCAAGCATAGCAAGTTCTCATTACGTATTCAAAGTGGTCATTCTTGGTAACTCAGTTCAGATGTTACTGGAGATATTTTCTCTTTCATGGTAAAAGTCTTGATGGTTGGAATGTTGTGTTTCCAAATGTACATTTTTTCTGAACGTTAACAGTGTTATTGCTCAAGTATAACAAGTTCTCATCGAGTATTCACTGTGGTCATTCTTGGACAACTTACAAGTATGCCTTTCAATCTTGACATTAACACTTAAAGTGAATTGCATTATTGTAACGTACTGAACATTTGAATATAAGTCATATTTCGGTTGTATTGCCAAAGAGCTCAGTAGTATTCTCATGGTAATTAATTCGTTTTTTATCAATAGATGATGGTAGGGTGTGGCTGATAATTGATGAATGCACTTCAATACCTATACGTGGCTTCGTCTATTTGGACTAATATTGCCTCTTGATTGTTTCTGACCAGTCAGTCTTGAGTTTGCCTTCAGATTGTTAGGAATGCCTATATTGTTTAAAGTATGCATAAATAAAAGGGGGAACAGAAGGAAGAACATAATGGCAAACAGGTCCACTGATTACAAGTGTCTTTATATTGATACCGATTTCAAATGATTTTCTTTGTAATCCTGAATTTTTCTGAATGCTAAACAGTGTTATTGCTCAAGCATAGCAAGTTCTCATTACGTATTCAAAGTGGCCATTCTTGGTAACTCAGTTCAGATGTTACTGGAAATAATTTCTCTTTCATGGTCTTGATGGTTGGAATGTTGTGTTTCAAAATGTACATTTTTCTGAACGTTAACAGTGTTATTGCTTAAGTATAACAAGTTCTCATTGAGTATTCACAGTGGTCATTCTTGGACAACTTACAAGTATGCCTTTCAATCTTGACATTAACACTTAAAGTGAATTGCATTATTGTAACGTACTGAACATTTGAATATAAGTCATATTTCGGTTGTATTGCCAAAGAGCTCAGTAGTATTCTCATGGTAAAAAAAATAGACCTGTCTGCCTGGTAATTTAGATAAAAATTTTTCTGGGGATATTTTCTCTTTTCATGGCAACTGGCATGATGGTGGTATAGGGTGTGGCTGATAATTGATGAATGCACTTCAATACCTATACGAGGCTCCGTCTATTTGGACTAATACTGCCTCTTGATTGTTTCTGACCAATCAGTCTTGAGATTGCCTTTAGATTGTTAGGAATGCCTACATTGTTTAAAGTATGCATTTAAGAAAGAAAAAAAGGAAAGAAGGAGGAAAAAGAAAAAAGAAAAGAAAGAAAAAGAGGGGAAAAGAAAAAAAGGAGGGAAAGAAAGAAAGAAAAAAGGAAACAGAAAAAGAAAATATTGGCAAACAGGTCCATTGATTACAAGTGTCTTTATATTGATACGATTTCAAACGATTTTCTTTGTAATCCTGAATGACAAAACGTTCCTAATTTCTTGCTTTTCTTTATAAACATACGAAAACATTTCTTAGCATAATGTGCAGAACAAACAATATCTAAGGTCGTTTTGTCAAGATGTGTTTTTTTTTCTTTAAAAAACAAACGAATAAAACAGCAACGATGCGTTGTCGGCTAGTTCGCACGACATGGGCAAGGTGGGCGGGGGGGGGGGGGGGGGGGCAAGGCCTTGCTCGTGTTTCCGGACTGGAGGTTTGCTTCCGGTTTCGGCTGTGCGGGTGGGCCAATTATATTCGGTTATAGTGGCTAATTGGTATTAAAATAGGTCCGCCCGTTCCGGCAGGGGCTTGGGGTGGGCCTTCAGTAATGGGGTCGCGGGCGGGCGGGCGGAATTTCTGGTTTTGCTCGTTTCGTGCGGACATGACTGATATTTCATCCTTGCTGTCATTTCAGACACATGATTTCAACAAAAGAGGAAGATGTTTATGTTCTGAATCCTTCGACAGTAGTACATACTTGGCTTTATATCTTGCTCATTATCATCATACTAAACTTGTTGATCTAGTAACAGAGATGTCTTAATGGTCACGAGGTGTAAGCCTTTCATTCTTAAATTATCAAATGCGACAATTACTTTCATTTACAGCAGACACACACTGATGAGTTTAAGTATTTTAACGTATAAACTCATGATTACCTTAAATTAATAGGCGTATATGTTTAGTGTAATGTTTGTTCAAGGTTACTTGTACCAAATAGGTCGTAATAAGCTAAAAGGTACAGTACGAGAAAAGATTTCCTTTCTTTTATATCCCTTAAAAAAAAAATATTCAAAACAAGTACTACATGTATACAACTTTGTTTATTGAAAATCAGGATATAGTTCAAACCTAAGTAAGAAGGGTGAATTGTGGGTAGTGTAGTTTTTGCTTGGAAGGTCTGGTTAACTGCTACCCAGGAATATCCATTTTCTGAAGTAGACGGTTTTCCTTTTTTTTTTTTAAGGTTTTTTTTTTTTTTTTTTTTTTTTTTTAAATTCATTTTTTTTTCAAATTTATTTATTTTTTCTCTCTCTCTAGGGTGGGTGGATTTAGATATGTCGCCTTATTTTCTTGATTCCTATTTCCTTTTCCTTCGGTTGAAGGGCTGTGAGGAGTACTTTATCATAAGAAGTCAAAGATTGGAGTACCTTATTTCATATGATGATGGATGATGTATTATATGTATTTTCATGTCAGTTTCTCACACTTAATGTAAAAGGCATATGAGATAAAACCAAACGAGAAAGAATTTTTAATTGGTGCAAGACGAAATCCGTTGACATAGTATGCTTACAAGAAACATATAGTTCGCCAGATATTGAGGCAAAATGGCAATTAGAGTGGGGTGGGAAATGCATTTTCAGTCATGGTACTAATCATGGAAGAGGAGTTCTTGTGTTAATAGACAGTAAGTTAGACATTGAAATTGGTGATACTTGGATAGACAGAAATGGTAGATATGTCTTAATTAAATGTAATATACAAGGACAGAAGTTGCTACTTGGGAATGTTTATTTTCCCACGGGAAATAACGAAGGAGACCAAATACAATTTTTAAGTGATCTAAGTCAATTGTTATATAGGAATAATTTAGAAGGAAATCCAGTAGCACTTGGCGGTGACTTCAATGTTATTAGAGACACGAATTTAGATTATTTTGGACAAGTATCAAAAAGGGAAACAAAATTTAGTAAAAAAATTAGAAGAGTTCATGGACCTTTTATATTAATTGATATATGGAGAAACAAAAATAAAGATAAAAAAACAATATACGTATAAACAGCGAAATCCATTTATGCAAAGCCGCTTAGACTATTGGATCATATCGGAGAACTTAGAACAGATAATATCCAAATGTGATATCGTTCCCTCCTTAGCCCCAGACCATTCAGCGGTTAATCTAGTTTTCCATAAAAGATCATCGTCAAAAACTAAAAATAAAAGATCTTATTGGAAGTTTAATAATAGTCTTTTAAGCGATAATGAATACGTTAAGAAGATGAGAGAAGAAATAAAGAATTTAAAAAAGAAATTGTCTGTTGAAATTAAAGATAAAAGAGTATTATGGGATTTTATGAAAATGGAAATAAGGAAGTTTACAATTAAAATATCAAGGGAAAGGGCGGAGGAAAGAAAAGAAAATCGAAAAACTGGAGGAAGAGATAAAGAAGAGGATCTATTGTCGATTGATAATAGACATCACAAAGATATTTTTGAAAATTTAAGAACTAAGAAACAACAACTAAGCTTGCTTTACGATTACTTTAATGAAGGTTTGAAAGTACGGTCAAGGTCCTCATGGTATGAATGTGGAGAAAAGAATACAGCATTCTTCAAACAGTTAATACAGTCAAATAGGAAAAACAGTATAATACAGAAATTAAATATAAATGGAAATATAACTACTAACGAAAAGGAAATTATTGAAGGAATAAAATCATTCTACAGGCAACTATATAGCGAAATAGATTCTTTAGAAGATGACACTTTAGATTTCTTTTCTAATAACCTACCAAAGTTAAATGATACATCACGAAATATATGTGAAGGAACAATCGTTGAAAGAGAATGTGTAGAAATATTAAAAGGTATGAAACTTAACAAATCTCCAGGAAATGATGGTTTAAGTGTAGAATTTTATCAGAAATTTTGGCCAGTAATTGGAGATCTAGTCCTTGCATCTTTTAATGAGGCTCTGCAACTGGGAGAATTATCAGCCTCTCAAAGGCAAGCAGTTATTACCTTGATACATAAAGACGGCAAAGATCCAGAACTTATCAAAAATTACCGACCGATTTCGTAATTAATCGTAGATTATAAAATTTTATCTAAAGTACTTTCAAAGAGAATACAAGAAGTTTTACCGGAAATTGTAGGTTTTGATCAGCTGGGCTATGTTAAAGAAAGGAACATTGGAGAAGCAATACGAATAATAGATGATATGATCTTCCATACTTCTTTTTATAGAGAACGAGCTTTTTTGATAGCCATTGATTTCGAAAAAGCATTCGACTCTGTGTCACATTTATTTTTACATAAGGTATTAAAATCATTTACTTTGGACCAAGGTTTTGTAAATGGGTTAATATTTTTATACTAATACGGAAAGTTGTGTTATAAATGGATGCACATCAACAGGTTACTTTAAGGTTGAAAGAGGAGTAAGGCAGGGAGATCCCCTTTCTCCATATTTATTTGTTTTGTGTATTGAAATTTTAGCTCATATGATTAGAAATAATCATCAGTTAAAAGGAATCAGTTTTGGAAATACAGAAATAAAACAAGTTTTGTACGCAGATGATATAACGCTTTTTATTAAAGACTCGCACTCATTTAAGGAAATTGAACACATTTTTGAAGCATTTTATAAAATATCAGGATTAAAGTTAAACAATGACAAGACATTTATATTACCTTTAGGTCCACAGTTATCCACTCATACATTCCCTTTTGGAAAGCAGGTCGATATTGTTAAAATATTAGGAATTTATTTTTCGATACACGAAGATATCAAGGAAAAAATGAACTACAAAGAAATATTGAGCAAGATTAAAAAATTGTTTACTTGGTGGAAGCAACGTGATTTAACGTTAATGGGAAAAATTCAATTAATGAAAGTATATGGCTATTCCAAATTGATATATTTATCATCATTGATGCCAGTTCCAGAGTGGGTATATAGCGAGACTGAAGAAATATGTTTTGATTTTTTGTGGAGAGGTAGAAGCAAAATAAAAAAGAGCATAATAATTTTAGACTATCCGCAAGGTGGGCTCAAAATGATGAATTTTAGATTGTTTGTAAAAGCACAGAGAATAATGTGGATAAAAAGGCTTGTTACAGGAAAACAAGGTATCAATTGGAAAAATTACTTCAAATTTTTGATGAGACCAATGGGAGGTAATTTAACTTTTTATTGTAATTATTGGGACAACACTGTGGATATCAAGTTACCTACCTTTTATCGAAGTTTACTGGAAACATGGACGGACATGAAAAATTACGTAAAAGTAGAAGAGAGATATAAGGGAAATGAAATCTTGTATAATAATAAGTCTATTCAGCTGGAAGGCCACACTTTATTTGATGAAAATTTGTTTTTGAAAAATATATATCGACTTCACCATATTTGTGATGAACAAGGGTTATTAAAAAGGATGCATATTTTTTTTCTATGGGTTTAAGTAAAGAAGAAATTACAAAAATTGAAAAAATATATTCAGTAATTCCTCATGAATGGAAAAAGAAAGTTCAGCCTGCAAGGAAGTCTATCCACTGCGGTCTCAGTTTAGAAATAGTATTTGCAAAGAATGTTTATAAATTTGAAGAAATAAGTGCAAAGATTGTGTAAAGAAGTCAAATAAAGAAGAATGTAGAAATTAGCTCAGCATGTTATAACTTAATGGAACTTTATAATATCACAATTAAGGAAGTGGAAAAGATTTTTGTTCAGCCAAGGCTGTGTACATTAGATAGTAAACTGAGAGAGTTTCAGTTTAAATTATTGCATAGAATAGTCTATACAAACCATCACTTACATAGATTCAAACTTCGTGTAAATGGTTTGTGTTCATATTGCAATATTTTGGAAGAAACCTATCAACATGTATTTTTTGAATGTAATATAATTAAAAGATTGTGGGGAAAATGTGCTGATAAATTTAATTTACCGATTTTAAAGAAATTATCTTGGAAAGAAATTCATGTTGGAATAAATGGGACTAATATGGAAACAGAGCAATTATTGAACCACATTATAATTTTGATTAAATTTATGATCTTTCATGGTAGAGAAAAGGGGATACTTCCAAATGTAAATGAAATTAAAGATAAATTACTTGAAAATAGGAAAGAAGAGAAAAGGCTTGCAATGGAAAAGGGAACTTTGTCAATTCACTTTAAAAAATGGGAACACTTCGAAGAATCAACCTCACAGCCCTCTACCCTGGCAGTCCTTCCTTAGTTGAGGTCCGTATCCTTTTTTTGTTGTTGTTGTTGTTGTTGTTGTTTTTTTATTGTGTTTGTTTGTTTGTTTGTTTTTTCTTTGTTTTGTTTTGTTTTGTTTTGTCTTTTTTTTTCTTTTCTTTCTTTTTCTTTTCTCCTTTTTCTTTTTTCTTTTTTTTTTCTTATGTGTAGTTTTCGGGGGGGGGAGTTGGTTTGTGAAGCGTGTGTGAGTGTGTGATTTTTTATTTATTTTTTTTTTCCTCATAGCTTCCTCAAAAATCATTTTGATTAAATGATATTGTAAATGGAAAAAAAAAATCATGTTTAATTTGAGATCTATTTATATATATATGTGTGTTTGTTTGTGTTTTATAATGCAATTCATAGAGTTTCCTGTATCAAGATTCTGTTCTATATTACTATTCCCATTTTGATTATAAATTGTTAAAGAAATGTGTATAGATTTGAGTCTAAGTTTATTTTTTCTGATTGGTATAATTTATACTCTTTTATAATCAGTAAAAATGTTTATAAATGATTTCATGTAATATATCATTTCCATATGTTATATATGAGGAAGAAATAAAATATTATTTAAAACAAAAAATTCCACTATCGCGTCTTGGCGTTCGCCGAACGTGCACGCCTATGGTGCACGCATAAAAAACGCACGCGCACAGAAAACTGCTCGCGCGGAACTCAACTCGAGTTGAGTTCCACGCGTCGATCGTTAACGCATTCCTTTATTTTCTTCAAACTCCTTAACTGCTAACCTGTAGAATGCCGGGTAAAGTTCTTTGGGGTTAATTTTATACATTCTAACTGTATACCAATTATTATTTTTGGGGGGCCTCAGAGACCCTTTAAGCAAAGCTAATATTGGGGCGGGCTTGAGCCGAACATAGCGAATTGGAACGCCACTCTCATATCATGAATGGACATAATATCTGACATATCTTCAAACATACAAACAATCTAATTATAAATAATCAAACCTGTCCTAACACAAAACGGAATGAAGCAAAAAAAAAAAAAAAAAAAAAAAAAAAAAAAAAAAAAAAAATTGCATGCCCGCTTCGCTCGCTCGCAAATAGCTATTACTTCATTGTGTTGTTACTAATGATACTACAATGGATTTGAAAAACAAAATGAATAAAAATCATAATCTCCGAATAGTGCTGAGATGGATTAAAGGTACATCGATCGTCCTACCCGCTATTCCGATGCAAATTGGGGACTGATTTTTTTTTTTCAAGATCACAATTGGTTCAAATGTTTTGCCCCCCCCCCTCCCCCTTGAAGTCAAGATCCAGATGAGCCATTGTGTTCTTGCCAAAACGAACGTAACAAAGGATGAATAAGAAAAGTTTTTTTATTTAAGTGTATTAACGAAATAATTTTCTAAACCTGCTTAACCCCACCCACTTAAAAAATCCTCCAAATCACTTCCCGGGCTCCGTATCTGTCAGTCATCAGTGAGCTAATAACGATTTTGCAAGTGAAAGTAGTGTTTAACTTTGTCAAAGCTGACACCTGTTACAATACAAAATACAATACCAACATAGGAGTTGCTATGTCGGACATACCGAGCAACAGCGGAAAAACAAAGGCAATGAGGGTGTATTGTATGAAAGCATGCAATTCTATTATGAGCTTATGCTGAGCTGGGGGGAATTACATACCATTATCTATTCTACAATATAATAGACAGTGGTCCCCAACTCATTGTATGTAGATGTATGTAGGCCTGCTCACACCAACATGTATCAACTTGCATTTGGATGGCACGGGCCCTCTAAAGAGCAATGTGATTCCTCATTTTTCTCTCTTTTCAGCCCATATGACTTGTTCCTTCGGGTTATACTGTATCTCTATTTATGGTAGTTTAATTATCACTCTGTAACATTTCTCTCCTTTTTTGTGTGTGTGTTTTAAAATATGGATCAATAAATGAATCTGAATTTGAATTTGAATCTGAATCTGAATAAACACGCACCCTTGTCCACTAACAAGGTAAACAAATGCCCCAAAGTGTCAAGGTTTATTAATGATGTAAGAGCGAAAAATATGAGGAGAAAAGCAGAAATGAAGTGGAAGAGATCCTAAATGATTACCGTGTGTTTAATAGAGCTCGCATTTAGCCACAGTTGTAATGAATAAAGCTCCTAAACGTACTATACCCATTGTAAGATAAGATAAGATAAGATTGTATTCACTCTATCGACCCCCAATAGGGGTATGAGAGCACAGAATATTTACAACAATATGAATGGTATACTGAATACATGTACATGGGTATATAGTTTACATATTAAACAACATTTCTCAACAAAACATTCAACTAACAACTATAAATATATATACTGTGTAAATACAACTAATGTACTAAACGTATAAGATTTTTAACTATTCTACCACTACGTGTAACAACCTGACTTTGATCGTCACCTACAGCATCAACAACTTCATCCTCTTTGGATATATATCTAAATTGCTGCATAATCATTTTAACAAATTAAACAAGCTTTTCAAGCTGGCAAGCATTTTTTGTAAGAAGAATTTCAGCCATTACTGTTGTATTTGGTCAATGTATATTAAAATCTGACAAATACAGTTTTCTCTAATTAATAAAAAATGGGCAAACAACCAAATAGTTATATTCATCACCAATATCTAATGATGTACAGAGTGTGCATAAACTTTCATTTAACAAATTAGAGTTGAAACGACCTGACGACTGTTATTAGCTGGTAATCTATGTGTTCGACATCTAAACTTACATAATAGTGTTGCATCTGCACTATTCAAAAGAAACAAATATTTTTCAAACTCTAGCTCAAGTATAAATATCCTGTAATTAAGGCACACCCGATTGGACCAGGTTGCTGCTTGCCATTCCTGTTTAAACATATCAGCTAGTATCAAAAGTAATGCACCTAAAATCCAATCGGTATAGAAAGCCACACATTAGTGAATCCTGCATTATTCAATATATTTTCAATACAGGTCATGTTAGCCAAGATGATGAAAAATATATCTCCTCATTTTCATGTAATCTTCTTATTAGTCTGTAGAATAAAAAAGTATATTTTGACTGTTCTCCCTTGACTTTTCTTTACCCAAAACCAATCATTCCACATTTAACATAATCAATTATTACACAACGACTAGTTTCACCATATACCATAGGGTCGGGTGCACACTTATTTACTTGCAAGATCGTTCTTAAAAATTTCCTATGAAAAACTTCTATTTTGGGGGGTACAATATAACATATTTCATTAACTATGGGTTAAAGCGATACTTTATATCTTCAGCTGCGATACAAAATTATATTGTTGTGTTCTGAATTAATTAATTACTAATACACAAAAAACAAATTTTCACTTTGACTTTTTTTATAGAAAAGAAATATAATCAAAGAAACGAAATATAATCAAAGCATTATGGTTAGAATTGTATTTTCTGATGGTCATGATAAGTCCGACATCTTTCAACTTTACCATGACGAAGGGGTAATTTGATTCAAATTTCAACTTTTGACTTATCAACAATAAACTAGATGAATTCTCAAACGCGCCGAAAAAGTCGAAATTTATGCCTCCTCCCTTGCCAGATAAGAAATATATCGCACATTCATGTCGATTTGTTTTTTATCGATTCTATTCTTAATAAAGATGTCATTCCATTTGACCAAGTTAAAGCTGATAAGCCAAGTGGTTCATGGGGTTAAAGATCACAAGCAGAGTTGCCACATGGCTGAATTCTTTAATCTAATCAGATCATTGTCACCCTAGTTTGCACACATGTACCAAGTTTGAATGTTAAGATGTCAAACTGTGCTCAAGTTATTGCAAGAACAGTCTATTTACACTTTTACAGGTATATAACATCCTCTGTGACCTTTGACCTTTGAACCCATGACCCCCAAATCTAATCAAATCACTGTCACCCAATTATATACATGTGTGCCAAGTGTGAAGTTGATCAATTAAATCGTTCTTGAGTTATTGTGAGAACCATCTATTTCCCGGTAGATAATGACCTCTGTGACCTTTGATCGTTGACCTCGTGATCCCATAACTCAGATCATCATCATCATCATTCCTATATGCATACATGAGCCAAGTTTGAAATTGCTTCGCCAAATGGTTCTGAAGTTATAACAAGAACAATCCATTTTCATATATACAATGACCTCTGTGAATTCTGATATTTGACCTGGTGACCCCAAAATCTAATCAGATAATCATCTCTCCGATCTGCATACATGAACCAAGTTTGAAGTTGATTCGCCAAATGGTTCTTAAGTTATATTGAGAACAAGCCATTTTCATATATGCAATGACCTCTGTGACCTTTGACCTCATGACCCTAAAATCTAATCAGACTATTGTCCCTCCCATATGCATACATGAGCAAAGTCTGAGGTTGATACGCCAAATGTTTCTTAAGTTATCGCGAGAACAAGTCATTTTCATATATACAATGATCTCTGTGACCTTTGACCTTGTGACCCCCAAATCTAATCAGATAATTTTTTCTCCCATATGCATACATGAGTCAAGTTTCAAGTTGATCTGCCAAATGATTTTTAAGTTATCGTGAGAACGAAAACGGGACGGACGGACGGACGGACGGACAACCCGAAAACCTAATGCCTCCGGCACCCACCTTCGGTGGGCGGAGGCATGCAAAATGTCCTACACCCAGTATGTATACAATGGGGATTAATGTAAATAATTCATAAAATATCAAAACTGAAGGGAAAAGAAGAAAAGAAAACAGGAGCCAATCGACGATTTTTTACTCTTATACTTGACTTCAAAATAATGGTCAAAATCTATGAGAAATGGCATATATTATTCAACAGGCAGAACACTTTGGAAAGATTGTTTACCACTGATTATGTTTGCATCCTCAATAAATATCTACAATTTTTTTTCAGGAAACCTCTATATAGTCACATTTTATGGTAATGTATTAAACTTGTACTCCAATATTACAGTATATAAGGCCTGTATGGATATTTCCCTCTTTTAACATTCTGTGTCAGTGCTCCTTTTTCTTTATACATGTACATGTATTGTAATGCGCAGTTGAGTATACGTGGAGTAAAAAAAAAAAAAAAAAAAAAATCAGCGAGATTTTGATTGGTAATATCTTTTTAAAAATGTAGTGAACCATCCTGAATGAAAATTTGCAGGTAATATTATTGTATGAGTATCTCCTAACCTTAGAATGAATTTCACAATGATTCAAGCCAAAACCACATAGTTATGAATTTTTTTTTGTAAGACGTAACATTTTTCGAACGTCAGTATCGCAGTATAGCATCCAGTGTGAGCTGCAACAGGGATTACTTCAACAAGTTACAAGGAGAGCGAGTTGAATAACATTATCAGTGCATAATAAGCGTATACCTGCATGTCACTTCTGCATGTTACGAAAAACCTTTTATTTCCATTGGAGTCATTCTATCTCGTAAATTCTACGTGAAATCGTCATTGATCGTTTTAGTTTTATATTTCATTTGTAAAACGTTATGAATATGTATTTAATACAAGAAGCAAAAGAAAGTATTCCAAGAAGTTTTTTGTTGCAACTGGTGATTTACCTACTTCTTCAACTCATTTATATGAACAATGTACCATGATGTACTGTAGGCCTTATTGTAAAAAAAAAATGTTTGGTAAAAATCTGACCAACGTGACGGTAATTATGTGTCAGACCAACATTTGGGCAATTTATGCCCAACATGGGTGATTTTTTTTGTTGCTCAATTTAAAGAAAAAGTGACCGTGGTTGGGCAAAACATTACCCAAGTTGGGTGTAAATTGCCTTTATTAATTACAATCATGTTAGTCAAATTGCTACCCAACATTTTTTACAGTGTAGGAAACACTGAAACAAACATTGTTTGCATGAAGGTAACAACTGTTATTTATTTAACTCCTCAAATATTGATTTCAAGATAAGCAGCAATAAAAATTCTATATCTATTCTCTGAAGATCTATGAACATTGGTAAAAGATGTCCTTTAGGTTTCTACCCATTAAAAAAAAAAATTGATATAGCCACTATGCCTCCCTAAAAGAAAGGCTAATTACCCAATGTTTGTGTAAATGAAACTGATCTTAAAGTGTACCACCCACCTGAGAAAAGGAATTTATATACCGCTAGGAAGTATAAAATTAACCTCAAAAAACTTTATCTGAAATTCTATAGGTCAACAGTTTAGGATCATGAAGGAAATAAAGAATAACATGAAGGTGTTCTCGCGGAACCGAACCTCCGAGCTGGGTTCCGCGCGAGCTTTCATCTTGGCGAGCGCGTACGGGTGCGTTGAGTAGTCTACTCACGAGTCGCTTTTATGCTTGTAGAATGTATAATCAAACTTGTAATATATCTTTATAGAAGTGATATTCGAAGCCCATATTTGGAATATAGTAGAATGACATGGAACCTCTAACATACAGAGTAAAATATTTTTTGGTGATTGGTACCCTTCAATTTTAACACCAGTTTTGTAATAAGAATTAAAGTTAATGTGAGAGCTTTCCACGAAATGGGCTTATTGGACACTGTTGCTATTCAATGCACTCTCTTTGTAGCATTTGAAAAATGTTAAGTCTTATAAAAATGATAATAACTTAGTATTTTTTGCTAAGATTATAGTCAAATTCTCACAACATTTTGGTGATACTACTATAACATTATCTACGAAATTTCATTGAAGATGGTTAAGTACTTTTAAGATGTTGTCAATCAAAATCTCGATGTATTTTTTTGGACACCCCGTACATGACATCTGTACAGAAATTGTGCGATATAAATTAATGATTATTATCTTTGTTATTATCATTATCATCATTCTTCTTCTTTTCTTCTTCTTCCTCTCATTCTCATTATAGCAGTAATATTATTATTATCATTACTACTACTACTGCTACTACTACTACTACAACTACTACTACAGCCACCACTACTACTCTTACTCCTCCTACTACTACTAATTCTTCTTCTTCTGCTACTACTACTACTGCTGCTGCTGCTGCTGCTGCTACTACAATAAATTCTACTACCACCACCACCACCACTACTACTACTATACTACCACTACTACTACTTCTCTTACTCCTACTAAAGCTACTACACTACTACTACTACTACTACTACTACTACTACTACTACTACTACTACTACTACTACTACTGCTACTACTACTACTACTACTACTACTACTCCTACATCCATCACTACTACTACTACTACTACTACTACTACTACTACTACTACTACTACCCCTACCACTAGTACTACTGTCATCATTATTATTGTTATTATTATTTTTTGTATCATTTGTTTATAAATTTATTATTATTGATTTTTTTTTTTTTTGGGGGGGGGGGAAGGGTAATGGGATGTCTGGCACACAAAATATTTGTGTTACCACATCTAACGTGGGATCGATTACTTCACGGATGCAAGGGACTTTCTCGGCATGCGGGATGCAGCATAATAGCTTTTCACTGAAATAGGATGAAATTAATTTATGACAAAGAAATACTTACCGAAAGACAAAGAGGTTGCGATGCCATATATGAACTTCCAGTACATTATGTATTCTTTGCCCTGTGAGTAGAAAGAAAAAAAAGTAAATGTTGATAATTATCGAAGTCTAATCACCGTTGCCATTAAAATAGCATATTGCCATTTATTCTTATTATTTTTTAAATTTTGAGGAAAAGGTGCTTTTTATCATACACTATCTGTATTAAAGAGTTACAAATTCATGAAACGGGGTCTGTACTTTCTGATTTAATAATAAGGACAGTCTTTAGTAAGTTGCCAACTCACCATCTTGATCAAGCTTCAAAATCTTCCTAGGAGATATTATCAATGAGATCCAATTCTGCGTTATATTGCCGAGATGTTAACTTATCTATCTTCACCGCAGTCACGGTTGTGCTGGCAACACGAAATTTATTGCTTATCCAATACGCATGAGAAGAGAGAAATCAATAAAAAATTTATTCTTTCAAAATCCTTGAAAGCACTTGACATCAAAAGCTATTGAGAATTACTTTTCTGAAATCGTTGATATTTTATTGAAGCTAAGTAGGTAATTTTACTGCCTTCGCTTTACGACTAGCTTTAATAAGAACCCGACTAAAATGAACCCTCATTACGCGTTGAAACCATCGATCTCTACGGTTGAACCAATTTCTGTTGGCGCCTGCTAGTAACATAGAAATATATTCGGTATATTGTGAGATACACAGACACGGATGCACCGTCTGAATAAGTTTGTGATTGCTTATGATTGTAACCAGGGGCGGCGCTACAGGGGGGTAGAGGGGGCGACCACCCCCCTATGATTTTTCAAGTAGTGAAAAAAGAAAAAAAAAAGAAGAAAAAAGAAGAAAAGGAGGAATAAAAGGGAAGAAAGAAGAAAGCGGAGTATTAAAAAGAGAGGTCTTAGACATATAACTCTATATTACCCCTGTTATTTAATGGAGAAAAAATATGACGTCATCTTTAGGTCGTCTTGCCCCTCCTATCAAAATACCCTGGCGCCGCCCCTGATTGTAACAATTTCGCATAAATGTTTTCTTTAAGGGTGCAGAATATCTGAGATTCTATATTTGGGCCATCAATTCCTCTGTTCCTCTACTACAGACAAAATGATAATAAGAAGCTTCCATAACTCTGAATTTCTAAAGGTCGAATAAACACAATCACACACACAACCCCCCCCCCCCATCACACACAAACACACACACACGCGCCCACACACACCCGCACATACACAAATATAAACAAATCTGACAAAGAAGGGAGAACCCAACCAGATCAGATGGGGAGAGCTCACAACCGCCCCTAAAATTAAAATTCTGGCTACGCGGTTGCCCATTTGCTCAGTACAGATAATGTCATAAATTTTATTTTCTTAGTTTTTGAAGAAGGAATAGATTTGTTTCATAAAGGTTTTGTTCAAGAATTTGCGCAATGATTATATTTAAGGTGCATGCAGTGACGTATCTTGGGATTATGGCCCGGGGCAAAACAATGAAGTTACGCCCCCCCCCCCCATGAGTGCCCAAACTAAGCTACGTTATTGTACAAGCGAGGGAGCAATTAAGCGACTGATCTGCATATTTTTCTTGTGCAATTAACTAAGGATATTTTGGCATTTGACCACCGAAACTGAGAAGCTCGAATTTTGTACATTGATAAACTATTTTCTATTCACTCACTTCAATTGGGATCAAAACAAACGAAAATCCTTGAGAAATAGGCAAGAAATTCGGCAAGGCGACCTGAAGTTGAGATTTCTTTCAAAATAATGTGGAACCTTTGCAAATGCTGTTTTATACACTTTATCCTATATAGGGGGCGCAATATTAGCAGAAGTCAGACGAAATTTATATGATAGCGAGCAAAGCAACAGTTACATCTTTATTTTTAAAATTTTGAACCCTTTAAGCTATTTAAGAAATTTATACTGGGGGCGCGAAATTACGAGATCCTGAAAGAAAATAAATATGTGAGGGAAGAAAGCGACAGAGCTCTGGAAAATTTTCGCATTTCAAACCCTCAAAAACTAGATTTCTTGTGCATTTACCCTGCGGATTTTGGAACGCATAAGGATTATGATTTTTCTTCATTTCCCTCTTTTTTCCCCCCTCTCTCCTTTGTGTTTTTTGCGCCCCTCCAAGTGCCGCCCGTGGCACGTGCCCCTAGCTACGCCACTGGTTGCATGTATGATTGAATATTTTCTTTAGAGAAAATGAAAATTAATGAATTTGGGGGTACAGGGCAAATGGGAGAGGAGCTCGCAAGGTACGTCACGGAGTTGCCAATTTGTGTTTGATTGATTACATCTTCATAAATCCATAACTTTCTCGTATTTTGCTCAAACATTCACTGATCTGTTTCTTTAATTTTCTGCTTCTTTTAAAGTTCCAGTAAACTAGGAGAATTACATAGCGCCATCTTTTGACAAGATTTATACACCGTCTGTGCGTCTGGTTTTCCCATCATGCACCATTCTCCCCCCGTTAGAAGCTTAGAATGTGCGTGCAGGCAATTTTATACTTTTGCAAGTCAAAAGTAATAGTCGAAATAGAAAAGTTGTTTATTTCCAAGCGAATTATTTGTTAAAATTCAAAATGAGATACAAATAACCTCTGATCATAATCATATTTGCATGAAATAGACGAGACTGATGATAATTAAGATACTAAAAATACCAAGTTGAACAAAAGGTCTGAATATATACTCTATTAGCGCGGGTAAATTTATTCAGTGACAATAAGAATCGTACCTATACTAATAATACACTAATTTTGTTGCAAACATTACAAATCTTCTTTTTCTTCTTTGTATAAAAAAATGAAAAAACAAGTAACAGTGAACACATTATTTTTTCTTATTTAGTTCGGTACAAGAACAAAAATTATGTTGCGATGAAAATTACTTGTGCAGCATCGACGTCTACTACTAGCGTTTGCATAGTATGATCGTCTGCTAATGCTATATCGTATTCAGCTCAAACAAATCTATCTTAGAATTCATCATGTCGAGAGTGAAACTGAGTAGTTCATGGGCAGGGTGGCAGGTGTCGAAAGGGGTTCATGATGAGTTCATTAGCATTTCGTTTATTATGCCTCGCTCTTTTGTATACCCTTTGCTATAACCCTTTCAAGACAATTGACCACATTTTGTGGTTTGGCTTAATAACTTTTGATAAAAAGCTCTAAAAATTATACCAGATGCATGAGTAGAAAGAGCAAAAATTTCTGCACTCACTGTGTCCATTTTTGTTACATGACCATATTGTGTTCGATGCCAGGAATTTAAAAAAGGAGATTAAGCTTTAAAATCCTTAAATTGGCAACATATTGAGAGATTCAAAATCATTGTTTTTTTTTATCGAAATTGGCCATTTTTCCAACTTTTCGACAGAGTTTCTAACCATGTATAATGTTTTCAAAGACATTACATTTTATTAGAACCATGTAGCACTAACAGAAAAATATTATTGTTGCCAATTTGAAGAAAAAAATGTGATCAATTTAGCCCTTAAATAATTCCTGTCCTGAAAGAGATAATGCTTTAGCCCGTATCCGGATACCTACCCCCTGGACAACCACCCCCGGGTAACCACCCCTAGGATAACCACCCTCTAGGACAACTACCCCCTAGGACAACTACCCCCTAGGGCAACCACCCCCTAGGACGACTACCCCGCCGGGACAATTACCCTCCAGGATGATTACCCCCCGGACAACTACCCCCAGACAACTACCCCCTAGGGCAACCACCCTCTAGGACAACTACCCCCCGGACAACTACCCCCTGGACAACTACCCTCTAGGACAACTACCCCCGGACAACTACCCCCGGACAACTACCCCCGGACAGCTACCCCTGGACAGCTACCCCTGGACAGCTACCCCCCGGACAACTATCCCCCGGACAACTACCCCCTAGGCAACTACCCTCTAGGACAACTACCCCCCGGACAACTACCCCCCGGACAACTAACCCCCCCCCCCCCCCCCGACAGCTACCCCCGACAGCTACCTCCCGACAGCTACCCCCCGGACAGCTACTCCCCGGTCAATTATCCCCTGGACAACTACCCCCCTGGCAACTACCCTCTAGGAAACCACCCTCTAGGACAACTACCCCTCGGACAACTACCCCCTGGACAACTACCCCCTAGGGCAACCACCCTCTAGGACAATTAACTACCCCCAGGACAACCTACCTCTAAGAAAAGTACCCCAAATTGGACTTAACATCACATTGAACAAGATTGTGCTTGTTCGCTACGCTTGCTCGCCAAAATAGAATTAATATGGCCTTTAGCAAAATTTCTTCCCCGACCTGCAGCAATAAAACCCAGATAATATACCAAATTTTATCAACAGAGAAGTGTTTGTTTTCGCTCATGCTTGCTCGCTTAATTGTTCCTGCTCCAATTTCCAAAAATAAAACCTAGTTTATCACATTAAAAAAACAACAACAAAAACTAGTTTATGTATACTAACTATCATTCAAAAAAAAAAAAGAAAATTTGTTTTGTTTTGTTTTTGCTTTTGTTTGGGGGGGGGGGGGGGGGGGTTGCTCGCTCGCTACGCTTGCTGGCCGAAATGGAAGTACCACTAAAAGCACATTGAATACGACTGAATACTCGTACTCTTAATTGTAAAATATTGCCTTAGATTTCTTCAATGCATGAAGGCAGGTATTCCCCATGTGCAATATCATTTTCATAGTTATATTACTATTATTTTGGTATATTAAATTGTTATTGATAACGTTATTCATAAAATTATTATTGTTTTTATTTTCATCCTTATATTTCAAACATATCATTGTTATAAAATATATCGAAAATAACTTTACCACTTTTCATCAGGATGGGGTGAGACTGCTTCTCCCCTCTCCACCCCCCCCCCTCTCTCTCTGTTTCTCTCTCACTCTCCACGTTCTCAACTTCTGTCTGGAAAGTGGTGTTATCATGGTCATTATAATAATTGTATTGGATTTTTCCCTGAGAATGTACAAAAAAAGCAACAAAGTTTGAATAAAAGAGATTTCATCTGATTTTATATATCATGTTCAAGACTCTTCTTCACTTTTCTAGAATGACGCATCATTTGAAGAAAATTAGATGTTTGTAGACGTTGATTAGAGGTGTGTGTGTGTGGGGGGGGGGTGTGGATGGGTGTTAGATTGAATGTGAATGATATGGGAGGGGTATATGCTTATGGGTGTTTTTTGAATGACAAAACGTGCCTTGTGTTTGTCAAACAAGATCACGTTGGCAAATTATTTCAACCACCCCCCCCTCCTCGATACGGATTTACGCCACTGATACATAGGCTAGTTATACTCACTCAAACCCTTGGTTGTAACCCCCAAATTTCCAAAAGATCTTACTGTGGGAGAGCAATCTTTTATACCCTTCCCAGCTGGTATCTAATATTGAATATATCAAAGAAATTCTCAGAACGTTACCTTCGAAAAAAAAACACACACAAAAAAACAGAATTTTCCGCCCAAATTTGATTGAAAAATTCAACAGTACAATGCACCATCAAACACCGAGTTTAAACACTCAACTTTTATAACAAAAATGTAACACCAGGGGAAATCTCACCCCCCCCCCCCGCCGTGTTCATGGGTATAGACACATTTAACTCACGTGGTGAGGTGAATTTTTACATTACAATGCACCAAAATCCTTCTATTTATAACCAGATTTCCAAAAAGTTCTTAGTGTGGGAGGTAGATATCCCCTCCCCTGGATACTCATTATATCCTTACTGATTGTTGGTCACCCCCCCCCCCCTCCACGTCCTCCCTTGGCCGAAATCAGTTTAAATGCCATCGAGTACCTGGGAGTTGTAACTACTTGGGGGGATAGTTGACCTACATGCCATGGGTGAGAGTATGTTGGTTATTGTCCGATTAATAATTACCCTAAGTCGTTAATGCCCAGGGGTAGTTATTTGGGTGGTAGTTACCTTAGGTGGTATTTGTCAAGAAGATGTCCTAAAGACTGATTGCCCTAAGGGTTAGTTGTCTGGGGATAGTTGTCCGGGGGGAAGGGGGGTAGTTGTCGTAGAGGGTGGTTGTTCTAGGAGGTACTTGTCTGGGGGTAGTTGTCCGGGGGGTATTTGTCTTCGAGGGTGGTTGTCCTAGGGGGTAGTTGTCCGGGGGAGGGGGGTAGTTGTCCGGGGGTAGTTGTCCCAGGGGGTGGTTCTCCTAGAGGGTGGTTGTCCTAGAGGGTAGTTGTCCAGGGGGTACTCTCCGGGGGGGGGGGGGGGTACTCGTCCTCGAGGGTGGTTGTCCTAGGGGGTGGTTGTCCTAGAGGGTGGTTGTCCGGGGGGGGGGGGTAGCTGTCCGGGGGGGGGGTAGTTGTCCTAGAGGGTGGTTGTCCTAGGGGGTAGTTGTCTGGGGGGGTAGTTGTCCGGGGGGGGGGTAGTTGTCCTAGAGGGTGGTTGTCCTAGGGGGTAGTTAGTCGGGGGGTAATCATCCTAGAGAGTAATTGTCCCGGGGGGGTAGTCGTCTTAGATGGTGGTTGCCCTAGGGGGTAGTTGTCCTAGAGGGTGGTAATCCTAGGGGTGGTTATCCGGGGGGTGGTTGTCCTAGAGGGTGGTTGTCCTAGGGGGTAGTTGTCTGGGGAGGTAGTTGTCCGGGGGGGGGGGGTAGTTGTCCTAGAGGGTGGTTGTCCTAGGGGGTAGTTAGTCGGGGGGTAATCATCCTAGAGGGTAATTGTCCCGGGGGGTAGTCGTCTTAGATGGTGGTTGCCCTAGGGGGTAGTTGTCCTAGAGGGTGGTAATCCTAGGGGTGGTTATCCGGGGGGTGGTTGTCCTAGAGGGTGGTTGTCCTAGGGGGTAGTTGTCTGGGGAGGTAGTTGTCCGGGGGGGGGGGTAGTTGTCCTAGAGGGTGGTTGTCCTAGGGGGTAGTTAGTCGGGGGGTAATCATCCTAGAGGGTAATTGTCCCGGGGGGTAGTCGTCTTAGATGGTGGTTGCCCTAGGGGGTAGTTGTCCTAGAGGGTGGTAATCCTAGGGGTGGTTATCCGGGGGGTGGTTGTCCTAGGGGGTAGTTAGTCGGGGGGGGGGGGGTAATCATCCTAGAGGGTAATTGTCCCGGGGGGGGGGTAGTCATCCTAGATGGTGGTTGCCCTAGGGAGTAGTTGTCCAGGGGGTACTCTCCGGGGGGGGGGGGGTACTTGTCCTCGAGGGTGGTTGTCCTATGGGGTAGTTGTCCGGGGGGTACTTGTCCCAGGGTGTGGTTGTCCTAGAGGGTGGTTGTCATAGAGGGTGGTTGTCCGGGGGGTAGCTATCCGGGGGGGGGTAGTTGTCCTAGAGGGTGGTTGTCCTAGGGGGTAGTTGTCCAGGGTAATACTCTCCGGGGGGGGGGGTACTTGTCCTCGAGTTTGATTGTCCTAGGGGGTAGTTGTCCGGGGGGTACATGTTCCAGGGTGTGGATGTCCTAAAGGGTGGTTGTCCTAGGGGGTAGTTGTCTGGGGGGGGGTAGTTGTCCGGGGGGTAGTTGTCCTACAGGGTTGTTGTCCTAGGGGGTAATTAGTCGGGGGGGGGGGGGGTAATCATCCTAGAGGGTAATTTGTCCCGGGGGGTAGTCGTCCTAGATGGTAGATGGTGGTTGCCCTAGGGGGTAGTTGTCCTAGAGGGTGGTAATCCTAGGGGTGGTTATCCGGGGGGTGGTTGTCCTAGGGGGTAGTTAGTCGGGGGGTAATCATCCTAGAGGGTAATTGTCCCGGGGGGGGGGGTAGTCGTCCTAGATGGTGGTTGCCCTAGGGGGTAGTTGTCCAGTGGGTACTCTCCGGGGGGGGGGGGTACTTGTCCTCGAGGTTGGTTGTCCTAGGGGGTAGTTGTCGTGGGGGGGGGTAGTTGTCCGGGGGGTAGTTGTCCTAGAGGGTGGTTTTCCTAGGGGGTAGTTAGTCGGGGGGGGGGGGTAATCATCCTAGAGGGTAATTGTCCCGGGGGGAATAGTCGTCCTAGATGTTGGTTGCCCTAGGGGGTAGTTGTCCTAGAGGGTGGTAATCCTAGGGGTGGTTATCCGGGGGGTGGTTGTCCAGGGGGTAGGTGTCCTAGAACCGCTTTAGGCAGGTGCAAGCATGTTTTAGGTTTGCTACATTATAAGTGCTAGTGAGAGTTGTGTGAAGGAAAATCAGGGCAGATCTCATTTAATATAATCTCTGTGTGGAGAGAGGTTGAGCTCCTTTTCTTCCTTCATATATGAGAGGCTGTCGACTTGTACTGTGACCAAGGAGCTTCAAGAGCTGGATTCACATGTAGCTCATTCCCTTTGAACCATGTTCGATGCCGCCAAGGAAAAATATGTCAGGCATATGCTTAACTGGATCTTCCATGCAGATAAGAAGACAAAAAGATTCCTGCCTGGCTGCAAATTTACGGGCCATTTTCAAAGGAAAATATGCTTTTGTAATGATAATTACTTTTCGCTATCACTAGTGTGATGATATGAGCAGTTCACAGTGCTTACCTTTACTGGGGCAAGCGAAAAGAAATTGTACAAAATTCCCTGATATATGAATCAAAATTGCGCGACTGGGCATGTGTGGGCACTTTTGTATTCAATTTTACCATATGTGAAAATTTCACTTTGTTTTTTCAAATAAAAAGTGAAATATTCTCGATATTTCATTTGTGACAAAAATCACTACTCAAGCTTTCCCGTGAAGTTGGCGGCATCGAACATCGGACACAGTGGCGTAGCTAGGATTTTTTACAAGGGGGGGGGGGGGGCAAATTCTGCTTAAAGGGAGACCCGTATTTTTTTCTTCTCTCGCCAGCGCTCCAAAAAGTCGTTCAGTGGGGGGGGGGGGGATTTATCACATATTTTCCTCCATAATTCTCTGACAAGGAAAAAAAAAAAAAAAAAAAAAAATCGAGGAAAAGTTGTCAGGGGGGGGGGGCACTCTGCCCCCCTGCCCCCCCCCCCTCTCAGCTACGCTAGTGATCGGACATCAAAGGCTACAGTGCACCTGTAGATTCTTTTGTGCATCCTTAGAAAGGAGCAGCTGCTCGTGATGATTTGTTGCCAGTTGGAACTCCAGCTCTTGAAGCTCCTTGCTGTGACTGGATGTAATTTCAAGGCCTATGGTCTCCCGGCCCCACTGGCAAGCATTTCAGGATATCAAGGAACCTTTCTCTGGCTGCTCGCCGTACCGCACACCAACAGCATAACACCAAAAACCAGAATACATAAATATCCCTAAGGTGAATTATTTTCCAAATACTTTGTAGAAGTAAGGACTTACAGAATGATATGGTGTGTAGAATCATGAAGGATACATTGTTTTTTTGTTGTTGTTGTTTTGTATTTTCGAATATGTAATAAGAGGGCACAAACTTACATTATGTGCATTCTTTATACAATATAATTCCGGCAAGGAAATACCATAATATTGTTTCTTTTAAATTTTGACACTTTAAAAAGACGTGTCTTTTGTCTCCTGAAATCAACTTGTAAATCAATAAAGTTCAGTTTTTATGCATGTATGTATTGGTCACTAGGCAAACATGTTGGACGTTAGATTTTGAAGTGTACAATCGTGTTTGACGTGTCTTTTGTCTGCTGAAATCAACTTGTAAATCAATAAAGTTAAGTTTTTATGCATGTATGTATTGGTCACTAGGCAAGCATGTTGAACGTTAGATTTTGAAGTGTACAATCGTGTTTGAAAGCAGTAAGGACAATAAATCTATAATGAGAGGGAATATTTTTTAGAATCTGTTTTTTTTTTTTTTTTATATATATAGGCCTACAGTTGCATCTACGTCCACTGCTTAGCTAAAGCCTCGGTCACAAATACCATTAAGAACTGCTACGAACGCGGTAAGAACGATTTTTAGACCATTTCGTAAGATCTTCTCAAGAAGGCCGTACGAAACCAGCGTTCGTAGACCGTTCGTAGACTGTTCGTAAGTTCGCATGGTTGGTGGTCTTGTCCAAGATTGTTTTCAACGTCGTGCGAAACCCCCCCTTCGTGAGGCGGCCGTACGAACGTCGTAAGAACATCGTAAGAACCACGCAAGATTTTGTAGGGTCGAGAGAAAATTCTAGAAGCCTTAAATTCTTACGATGATCGTAAGAAGCCTTAAATTGTTCATAGGGGGCTCTTACGGCGTTCGTAAAAACGCCTTACGAACGGAGATTCGTACGGTGCTCTTGCGAATGACTCTTGGCGTTTGTAAGGCGTTCGTAATGTGCTCGTAAGGCGTAGATACACAATTTGTGCAATTGTTGAGTTTTAGGGGGTATAAAGCACTATTGCCATCGTGAAAGTATCAAACTTTCAACAGTCACAGAATTTTCGACAATACACGGCAGCGCCTCTTTGCAACCCGACAAAATATACAAAAAATCGTAAGATCTTCTTACGAATGACTTGAGAGTGCCGTGAGTTGCACGTACGACCATCTAGCGACAACAAAAATCGTAAGATGGCCGTAAGTCTGACGAAAGAATAACTCAAGGCATTCTTACGAAAAACATACGAACTCTAAGGCCATTGTATAACCGAAAACACTTCGTTTCTCAAGAAGGTCTAAAGTCGTTCTGGCGAATTCAACGGTGTTCATACGAACTTCGTAAGAAGGCCGTAAGACTCTATGCTCCATCTACGAATCTCTACGAACTCCGGAATTCGTACGAACAGTGAGATTTGTACGAACGCATCGTTCGTACGAACCTTTGTGACCGTAGCTTAAGCTAGTCAACTTCTGGCAAAGACGCAGGCCAGGCTCCTTAATTGTCATCACAGTCCACTTCGAGCCGTACTCAACTACAATGTCACAATTTACTTTAATGTAGCGTTCGTCTTCGATGTCGTTTCTTCTTCGACGTCCTGATCGTCTTCCATGACATCGGGTTACACCAGGCCTAGTTCTCAGCGTTCTTCATCGCAACTCTTTTCCAAGCAAGGTTGTGTCAACCAGTGAACTTGGACGCTGGCATCGGTAGAGCTTGGTTCTACATTTTCCCTGCACTCCTCTTCGAAAGTAGGAATCCAAACAGTTAACGTGTTTACTGTTTATATTTCTTAATCAGCCTCAAGATAAGTCGTTTTGACCCCCTCCCTCCCCCCCCAAAAAAAGAAAACAAAAAGAAAAAAGAGAAAGATGAATAAATACAGGAACAGACGAAAAAGTGTTAGGGGAAAAGGAGACAAAAATTAATAAATGGATAATTCATTGCTATAAATTTAACTAGTCGCTGACAAGTTTCCCAAGAAACTGATTTTCCCCCATGCCTTCTGCGAATTTTGTAATAATAGTAATAGCAACATTTATATTGCGCACATATCCATCCCAGGGGATGCTCAAGGCGCCTACAAAGTCCTACTATTACCCTGGCTTTAGCCGAGCTGCCCTAAGGCGCTGAAAGCATTCAAGGAATAAATTCCTACCAGGTGCCCATTTGCTACACCTGGGTGGAGAGTGGCAAAAGTAGATTAGGATCTTGCCGAAGGACATTAGTGCAACGGCGGGACTTGAACCGGGAACCATGTGATCCACAGTCGTGGGACATATCCACTAGACCACGACACCTTGTATTGATAATATATAGCCTTTCTTTTCATATACATTAAGGATTTTTATCAATTTTTATCGATGTAAACGCTATAAAAAACAGTTATGTATACAATAAAGTCATTTCATTTTATTGTAAGGGATATTTTGGCAGATAAGTATAAAAATAACTAACCTTTCGCGATGCAGAAGGATATGGATATTGTCCTATAATTAATTTGTGAAAGTGTCTGCGATCTTTCTTCATCCCTCTCCATTTTCATCCTTTCTCTTCCCCTCGATCCCTTTTCTCCCTCGCTCTACTTCGATGCGACTTTTGGGAACACGTTTCTCTCTCTCTCTCTCTCTGTTATTCTACAGTGTGAGTCAAAAAAAAAAAAAAAAAAAAAGAAACCCAGATTCCACCCTAAATATCACTGCAATCAGTACATATATATTCAATCAAAGTAACTCACCTTGCAGCCCATTATGTTTTCTTTAATTTGACACCTTGATCAATGAAATCTGACCATGGACAACTGAACAGTAGCATTTTTCCTGATTCATGTCAAATTTGCCTCTGCCCAAGTTTTGAATGAAATGGATGATCAACCCAAGGTTGGTTGAATGGTCTCCATTCCAACTTAATGCACTCACACATAACGAAAGTAACTGCTGAATACAATTCATCCCAAACTTGGGCAAAGGTGATCTGAAATGCTTTTTAAAAATGGCCAGTGCTCAGTCATCCATGATTACATTTTGGTGAGCCGCCTATCAAATTAACGGATACATCATCAACCATCATACTGTTTTGATACATTTAAGGGATTTTACTAGGTTTTTAAGATATTGGGGCTTGAATATGGGTTTCCTTTTTTATTGACCCACACTGTATATTTTCTTTCCATCTCAATAGACCGCTTCCGTAATATATGCAAATTTTATACATACCTTTCAAACAAAGGTTGTTCTTGACAACCTGAAAGCTTGCCGGACATAGCACAAGTAATGTACGCAAACTGGATTCCAAGCATTGAGGCTCATTTATAAAAATCAGGTTACTGGAATAGCTCGTCACTACGTGCTCAGAGAAGAAGACAGTTTGCATAAATTTGTATACATTACAGAACCGGTCTATTGCAACCTCTTCTCTTCTTTCATCTTCGTTTCTTTACTTCCCTTGTCTACACTCTGTTCATATCACAATCAGTGATGTCTAGTTCCAAATTCCATTCCATAGCTTCTCTTTAGGTACCTACTAAATCTGGGCTCTTTTAAAAAAGAAATGAATTCCACTACATTCCACCCTATCCCTGATTTTATTTTTTCCTTTACTGTACAATTATCAAACAGGAAAAAGAAACATCGACAAAACAGAAAGAAATTACCATTCCACTTTCATATCTTTCATTTTGCGTAAGCAAACTATATTTTACTGCAGTGCACAAACCCCACAATATGTGGGTAAAAGAAAACAATGGAGGAAACAGAGCAACAACAACAACGACAACAAGAAAAAGCATCCAGACCAGGACACAAATGTATTAAAATTTTTCGAACACCCCATTGACGTATTAATTAATTTACTAATCGAAAAGCAGCACGCGCTGAAATAATTACGCGAATGGCAGTAGGCCCCCGCATAGGCATACCCCTTGAACAAAAGTTGCTCTTAACGATGAGAAAATTGTCACTGTGTTGCCAGAGACAGCATCAATTAATCGATGCTCAATATCAGGTGAAGTGAATAGCTCTTCCCATAGGGTTCTTGGAAAAACAAACATAAAATTAATGTGAATACATGGGTCTATTCATAATTGTAACTCTAAAATGTATGAATTTAGAAAAAAAATACGTATTTGCGAAAATTTGCATGCTAAATCTTAAGGTTAGCAGGAGCTCTAAACGTTGAAAAGATATACAGTGAAACCTGTCTATAAAGACCACTCAAGAGAGACAAGAAAAGCGGTCTTTATGAGCAGGTGGTCTTTGTGTACAGGTTCCTTTAATACATGTTTCAATGGGAAACACTGTTCAAGGGAAACAAAAATTGTGGTCTTTATAGACAGGTGGTCCTTCTATACAGGTGGTCGCTAAAGCAGGTTTCACTGTATATTATTTCTAAAATAAAGATTTCATACAAAACACACCGGGATGGGAATTAATCGCAGTCCTAGTTCTGAACTGACAAGGGTTACAATATTTAAAAAGAGATATATACACTTTGACAAAAATATGATACAAAAAAGTAGGATTATTATAAAATGAAAGCATTTTTGGACTACACTTCGATATCAACGGCTGTTCCTACTTCCTCAATAATAGCATTTTATAAAATGCTAAATTCTAACTAACACATTCCTCCACGAGGGCCCCTTTATAGAAAGAGTTACGACATGAAGTCTGTTTTTTTTTGGAAATAAAATGGAACTTTTTCTGTTGAGAACATGCAAGTGTTAATCGTACTTTAACAGAAATTTTATATAACAGTGGCCTTCAATTCGTGGGTTGTCGTAATAGGCCGTTTTCGTAGCGTATTCAAATTTAATGCCTACATCTTTGTCAAGTGCCAAGTGACATATTATTTCATTGACCTATTACGAATAATTGTATTTCAATAGTCAAATAAAAGTCGATGTTGTTGGAAGTATGCATATTTGTCCGGATATTGTTCTTTATTGATTTATTCCAACACGTGGAACTACATAATCTATATAAGGTGTACATAACCCATCTACAAAATTATGTTTTATTCAACAGTAATTTTTGCTACTTTAATGACCAGCTAATCTCCGTGTCTTCCTGAAATCAATGACACTGATTTTGAACAAAACTGCTTATGTTATTACTTTCTTTTATAACGTTAGGCTTTTTACAACACTACTTGACACACTGTGTGGAATTCCGCATCGCAGTAATGATCCACCCAGTCATAGAACCTCCTATCCATCAGTACACAGTTCTCATTTTCGCCTCCATTTGGCTCACCGGGTCGCCAGTCTAGGTCGATTTGAAAATTTAAAAATGAAAAAAAAAAAATAATAATAATTTTCAACAAAATTTTGAATTTTGAAACTATGAATATATTGGTTAAGATTACTTGTTAAGATTACCCCCGATGTAATCATGGTAATAGGGCCTGTTTGCCCGTGATCAGAATAATGACTCACAGAAGTATTTAAAAGCAAAAAAAAAACAAAAACAAAAAACAACATGTTGCGAAGACTTTTATTTTCTTCTGATTATTTCAAGCCATAGTACACTTACTTGTCATGTTTGTTACACTTTCTCCTGTTCCATCACCATCAGCATCACATATGAAATATCCCTCGTTTAAGTTATCGATGCAGTTGATCCAGACGTAAGTATATAATTCCAGTCTATTCACGATGTCTTGGAACTCTTCGTTGGTTACCGAGTACAGGAGGGATGAATTCTTGTCTCCTGCCATGGTGGTTATTGGTCCAAGGTGGCGACAAAAGTTCAGAGCGTCCTGCCAGGTTCGCATTTGAGCATCAAGCCGGTAGCACTTCTTGGATGTGCACTTCCAATCTGGGGCTACATTCCGAGAATGAAAACATAACACAAAGGATGGATTATTGTTTGTCCTTGTATGATCGAAAGAAATTATCTAACATAGAGACGAACAGAGAATCATACAAGTTCCTTATCCGACCGCATTAAGATACAAGTCTGGATCCCGCACTTAGAAAATGATCAACAGATTCTGGATACTTTTCAAAGGCGAACCTTAAAGCTTTTTTCCAACTAACAAAATCTCCCATGCGAGATAAGACTTTCTTAGCTAAACCTACATGTAACTAACCTGGAATATAGTAGAAAACATAATTGGAACCTTCAGAAACAAAAACACTACCCGACTGACTCACATGCAATGTTTAAAAGGCTAAGTGTAAGGGTACTAAATGACACCCAATCGAGGAGTAGAGGCACACTTTTGTAAGGGGGGGGGGGGGGCTGACGTCTCTGGCTTTAATATCAACTTTCCTATTTGTTCACTTTGCCAGTGAGCGAAGCAAGCACATTTTCAAAAACCTTTGTTCATCAAAAATACTAGATAAGATATAGAAATTAAAACCTCGTTGTCCAAATATGAGGTGGAGGCTGCGATGTCTGCTCGACTATGGTAATTAATTGGGGGGGGGGGGGGGGGGGGAGGGTGAGGGATTCTCCTCCCGAACCAAACTCGAGTACGCTTTTCTCAGAATAAACTCGAATAGGATGAAGTCCGAGTAGTTTTTGTTTTGTTTCGTTCTATGCTTCTTGTTTTGTTTGTTTTTTTGTTTTTTGCTTGTGCTTTTTTCCATTTTGATCCATGCAAGAATTGTTCACACATTAATAGGGAATTCGAAGTCCGAATAAGGCGAACTGTGACGCATTGCATATAGAACAGATAGCCTTTAATGCCTTAGCACACGAGGCGTTATTTTGCTGACGCAAGCCTACGCCAACGACTGGCACGGTCTTTGACGTACCATAAGACAGTGATATAATAATAATAAGAATAATAAGCTGATTTTACATAGCGCCTTATATACATCTACGATGTTTGTAAGCGCTTAACAGATAAATTATTACCCTGGTCATCGGATTCAGACTTGCCCGCGCACAAAGCATTCCAGCCAGTCGCCCTTTACGGGCGCGCACAAGCTAATCTAATTACATTGACTTACGCATCCTACCGGGTACACACTTAAACACCTGGGTGGAGAGGAGCAATGTAGATGAAATACCTTGCTCAAGGACATAAGTGCCGAGCCTGGAATCGAACCCATGACCTTCGCATCTCTAGTGAAGTGTTTAAACCACTCGACTACCACACTTCTACAATTCGTAGCAAACAAATAATGCAAAATAGAAGGTGTAAAAATTTGTGTGTAACTGGTATAAGTCAAACCTGAGCCACGACTCTGCATAGCGCACATGGTAGGCCTATACTGCCATGCCATGGCGTCATTCCCTGCCGGAAAGAACACAGTGTCCCACAGAGTGTTCACGGTGTGAAACAAAGTGTGAAATCATCTTCACACTGTTAAATTCGTGTGCGTTATAACATTGTATATCACATCTTCACATTGTGAGCGAGTAAATTCACACTGTGAAATCGAACATCACCAAGTGAACACTCGTGGTAAACCACAACATCCAAGCAGTGCTGCTTCCCAAGAAGACCGCTAAATCAAGTTTATCAAATTTCATACAGGTGTCCACAGTATGAAATCATCTTCTCATTGTTAAGTTCGAGCGTTTTAAACTTGTGAATCACATCTTCACAGAGTCGACTATGTGAACACCATGGCCGGAATTCACAAAGGTGGTTTCAATTCAGACCATGGTTTATGCAGATTTCGTGGTATAAATACGCTTGATTTAGCGCGTACACTTAAAAAGATCCAATAATGAACGCGCGTTGGTCGCGCGTGGTTGGCAAAAGCCTGAATTCACGCTTGTTGCCATGGTTCAGACCATGGTTTATTCAAATTAATTTAATTAAACCATGGTCTGAATTTACATAAACCATGGTCTGAACCATGGCAACTAGGGTAAATTTAGCGCTTTTGCCAACCAAGCGCGACCAACGCTCGTTCATTATTATTGGATCTTTTTAGTGTACGCACTAAATGAAGCGTATTTATACCACGACATCTGCATAAACCATGGTCTGAATTGAAACCACCTTTGTGAATTCCGGCCAATGTGAATACACTGTTAACACACTGTGGGACACCGTGTTCTTTCCGGCTGGGTTATCATTCACCTGAGATAGGACCTTCTCCATAGAGCTCCATGCGAAGGCTCACCCAGCCATGGAAAGTAATAGGTAGCACACGAACCTTCCGGCACACATTTGGCACAGGTAAAGCGTTATGCACCACAGTGTTGCGGTCACTATTGCCTATGAAAACCTTCAGTGACAATAAACACCATTCAATACTTGTATTATTTTTAAAAACAGTTTAGAACCACTTACATGGGCGTACGGGCACGATTCTCTAGGGGCTGCCCGAACACGATATGATAATATTTGACACTTAACTACAGTGAAATGTAATTTTTCATCAAATCATACAAATAAACCACCTCACTGCCAGAATATGAGGTAGCGGGTTCCAGAATATGGGGTGGCGGGTGCCTGAACAGCAGGTGGCGGTTGCTCGAATATGACATGTATGAGGTGGTGGGTGCCAGAATGTGGGGTGGCGGGTGCCTGAACGCAAGATGGTGGTTCGTCGGATATTGGTAATTTCAAATTTCCGGGGAGGGGGGGGGGGGGGGGGAGAGGGAGTTTTGGCTCAATGATTAAATATGACCAATGGGATGTAGGTGGGACCAATGTGCTATGTTCAACGTGCTATAATCTAGATCCTAAGTGGGTAAATTCAGATAATATGGGCTCCGGTGCTGATCAGTCAATGCGCATTTGGCCTCGTTATTGTCATTTGTAGGCTATCAACAGATTAATAATAACAAGATTACTGAAAGGGCAATCCAACCTTGGTAATAAGATGATTTGTGTGAAAGCAAAAAAATAAGAAAAACATTATGGTGAAAGTTTGAAAGAAATCGGACAAGAACTAAGAAAGTTATTGATGTTTGAAAAATGAGATCACTACATCTATGCAAATCTCAAATTGGCAATTTGGTGAGTCAATTGTGACATTTCTGTGGACAACTCTCCCATTTGTCGTACACAAAAATATCATTAATTTGCGGTTTTCTTTGAGGCGCTTTTACCCTCTGGGCAGTACTCAAAATATATTGGAGATAACATATTGTTATAGGTCCTCATGAACGAAAAGATCCTACTGAGTAATGCATTTTGAAAAAAAGTGACATTTTAGTCATTTTTTGTGTTAGAGCGAATGAGGGAGTTGTCCACAGCTAGATCACAGTGACATTACCTATTCGGCCGATTTGAAATCCCCATATGCATAGTGATTACAACTTTCAAAAATTCATAACTTTCTTATATTGCTTCTCCGATTTCGTTCAAACTTTCACCGGTCTGCTTCTCTGATTTTTCCTCTTTCTTTCAAAGCAATTTGCTATTAAGGTTGGATTTTGCTCTTGGAACCAGGTGGGAATCGAACTTGCAACATCTACTGCTATCTGGGCAGCGACGATACCACCAGGCCATTTTCTTCATCCCTACCATTTTATGTTTGTAATGAATAAGTTATTCTAACCGGAACTTGTATTTGATTTTAAGATGAAATTTGAAATGAAATTGAGGATTTATTGTCGCTTCGGAAATTTGCTTTTCACTGGTACAAGAAGTGAAGGTCGCCACAGTGCGACGCCCGGTGGAAAACAAAATAGAAGAAAAGATGATGATGATGGTGATGATTTTGATGATGATGATTATGATGATAATTATGATGATGATGATGGTGATGATGATGATGATGATGATATGATGATGATGATGATGATGATGTTATGATGATGATGATAATGATGATAATGATGATAATGATGATGAAGATGATTCTCAGCATCCACATGGCGCCATATTTCTGTAAGAACATTTAAAGGCGCTGGCTCCTGTAGTTAAGTCAAAGGAGATGGGATAAATGGGCACCTACCTTGTCAGCTAAGGGGTTGCTAATTGTGTCTTGTACGGTATGAAAGGTAATACCGTCAATACTGCAGTTGATCTTGTAGCTAGAAACCCACTGGTCCTCATCCTGACGACCTTGTGTTGAAACTCCAAGAATGCGGTATGTCGTCAACAGATCAACCTATCATTTCAAATGATAATTATTCATCTGTTGAGAGCCAGAAAGCCATTAACTCGTATATTTTTACATAGATTTAATGTCATTCTGCCTCTCATTAGACTAATTATCATAGTGAATAACCGTTTTATGGTGAAAATTATATTGGTTTCTCAAACTGAACCATGTAAATTATCATTCACTGTATAGATTTTTGTAACAACATCTAGTGATCATCTTCACCCGTTTGGCAACGCATACAGGCCTAAAATGATACTTGAGAGGCACTGTATCATGGAAAGTAAATTTCAGCAAGGAAGTCAAATAGCACAGATGTCTATAGCTCCTCTGTTATGTCTTGTGAAGATATGGGCAATCGGAGTTAATACACTATCCTGTACTCTTTGTGATAACTTACAGGATACCATGGATATTTCTTCTAAAACTTCAGTTTATGGGGTTTAAGGGAAAACTGAACTCGACTCTGTAGGGGTATGGGGGGGGGGGGGGGGTGATATGCGATCATGTGGAGATTTCGATCAACATGAGTACACACCAAGCATGGCATGGCAAATATTGCATCGTGTTTAAATGTAACCAAACAGAGCCTTGAGGAAGACCAGCCTGTTTTCAATTTTAAGTATTTTGTATCTTGCCATTATCCCCGAAATTTTTCTGTTTTATACTATGTTATGTTATTTGTTATATCATGTTATTTTTGTCAAATATTTATTTTTTTTTCATCAAATCATACAAATAAACCACCTCACTGCCAGAATATGAGGTAGCGGGTTCCAGAATATGGGGTGGCGGGTGCCTGAACAGCAGGTGGCGGTTGCTCGAATATGGCATGTATGAGGTGGTGGGTGCCAGAATGTGGGGTGGCGCCGGGTGCCTGAACGCAAGGTGGTGGTTCGTCGGATATTGGTAATTTCAAATTTCCGGGGGGGGGGGGGGGAGGTAGTTTTGGCTCAATGATTAAATATGACCAATGGGATGTAGGTGGGACCAATGTGCTATGTTCAACGTGCTATAATCTAGATCCTAAGTGGGTAAATTCAGATAATATGGGCTCTGTTATGTCTTGCTAAACAGGTGAAGATATGGGCAATCGGAGTTAATACACTATCCTGTACTCTGTGATAACTTACAGGATACCATGGATATTTCTTCTAAAACTTCAGTTTATGGGGTTTAAGGGAAAACTGAACTCGACTCTGTAGGGGTATGGGGGGGGGGGGGTGATATGCGATCATGTGGAGGTTTCGATCAACATGAGTACACACCAAGCATGGCATGGCAAATATTGCATCGTGTTTAAATGTAACCAAACAGAGCCTTGAGGAAGACCAGCCTGTTTTCAATTTTAAGTATTTTGTATCTTGCCATTATCCCCGAAATTTTTCTGTTTTATACTATGTTATTTTATTTGTTATATCATGCTATTTTTGTCAGTTCGTTTGTTTTGGTTTTATGCTGATTCAGGCCATTCTGTATAAACATTCGTGCACAAATAAATAAAAAAAAATGAGTGTACTCTACCTCGATCCATTGTCTGGTATTGTTTACTTTAGCGGACCAAGCTCCACGAAACACTCCCTCTCGGGTTAGGTTCAGTCTAGCTCTGTCGGGTCCGTGAAAAGCGTCCCACATACTCGAAATTGTTAGGCTTGAATATGGTATTGTTTTACTTTCCATACCGAGAGGATAACCCCAATTCATGGCATCTGTTCATAGATTATTGTATTAATAATAAGCCAGTTCATAATCAATACATATACGTATATGGTACAAATGACCCTGAAATGACCCCTATTTGTATGTGCACGCTCGTAGGTCATAGCATGGGTCATAGGGTTTAGACTTGGTTTAGGTTGACCGCGCTGAACCGCGCTACTTGTCTGACAACTAAAAATGCTCAAATCATACTGGTGCACGCATCATGGTGCGCACACTATAAAAGCATATAAAGGTCAGTTGTACTCGGTATACAAATGACCTTTATCTGTACATGCACAAATTATAATTACGAATTGGCTTACTAGATAATACACGTTAGGCAAAGTAAGTCATTACTGGTAATACTTTCCAGCAAATAATACCTGAGAACGATATTTTGTTTCGTTTCTTTATCTGTAACATTGAACAGATTCAAAATCAGGAAACGGCATGATAATCATGGTCGGCGATTTCTTGTCGCGTACGGCAGGGGGGGGGGGGGGGGGTGGGGGACGCGACTAGCCTTTACCATTAGTTGCTGTACAGTCTTCAAAGTTTTAGGGGAGGGGATGGACGCCCATATGCATAATGTAATTATATTGCGCCATCTATCTGTCACGAGTGGTTGATGTAACATTTTGCAAGCCCAGAATTATGGTGGCACCAAACCAGTATTTTCTTCTTTGATATCAACTTTAACCAGGATAGAGATTGCAAAGACACTATGTTTGAGAAGGTTTAGTTATACTTATGAATATCGGGATTAACCGCGCATTATTTCTAGCTGTGACAATAGAATTGTCTAGCAGACAAATCGTCTTTTTGAGGTCATTGACTTTTGAGAGAAGTCTTATTTTGAAGCACCATTATTCTTTACCTTATTTCCTGTTGCGATTTTGATTATCTTTGCTTGTTAACGATGAGATAGCTATAGGACTGACCACAGAGTATTTTTTCAATGCTACTGTAATCTAAAAATTTTGGTAATTGTTAGAATCTTTTCCTATCTGATAATTAAGTCATTGACGAATGCACTGATTTTGCCCTGGTGTATTATCAGCCAAAGCACAAGAAAAGCACTCTGAAAAACAAAGAGTAAAAGCATGAAAAGATGCAGCAGGACTCAATATACATTTACAAGGTATAAGATGAATGTGTAAAACTTACTGACAGTTTCATTGATAGTGACAGTAAAGTTACAAGTTTCTCGATTTCCACTGGGATCTTCAAAGAGGTATTGGACTTCAGTTGTACCGAGTTGGAATAAACTACCGGACGAAGGGTTCACAGAAATCAGGAATGCCTTGCCCGGGTTATCAGTCGTTGTGGCGTTCATGAAGTCGACCTTCACAGATGATACACCCGGGTCTACGTACCGAACAATATCCTTCGGACAAGTCACCACAGGCAAGCTGTTATTATCTGAAGAAAAAAAAGGTGGTGAAGGTTTATTATTCATTTATTCATTTATTTATTTATTCATCTATTTGTTTTATTCATTTTCATTTTTACTTATACTTGATATACTTGTAACTTAATATACAACAGAAATGAAAATTATATACAACAATTTGAAATACATATACGTATAAATATTCAAATATAAATGACTGTTTATGATGTCGAATAATACAGAAACATCACGAGATATTTCAGGAAGATATACGGAAAGATAGTGACAGCCAGAGAATATAATTAATATTCTGCTTCATAGATTATGGAATCAAATTAGACCAAAATAATTGGATCTTATTACAGGCAATCAGGACAGTGTAAGGTGTAAGATGGAGGTGGATGGGGGGGGGGGGGGCGGGTGAAGGAAGAGATTATGTAGAGCTTATGCATAAAGTAGAGTGACACCATATTCTCTTCTTATTTCTTATATTTCATTTAACAAATAAAGTAAAAATCACTTCGGAAAAATTCATGAGAAAAGGAAAACGGTATTACGCATGGGGGTCTATGTATTAAAAAGGAAAAGTACAGAAACGTAAGCTTGGCATTCAATTCCTGGGAATTAATGAACCTGTTCATTTCATGAGATTTCACTGTTTCCTCTTTTTGTTGGTCTCCCTTTGTCTTCTCCGTCTCCTTTCTTCTTTTTAAAAATGATTTATAAAAAATAATAGTCCATAGGCATATTAGTTTAATTTCGTTGAATTTTAATCGGTTCCACGTTGTAAATTTCATTTATTGAACTGAAATGTCAACACCATCAAGGGAGATGTAATAAAAGAAAAAAAAAATTAAAAAATCAGACTTTTGACTAAATAAAAGAAGTGCTTCATACTATATTTCATCGTCAAAGCAAAGAACAACATCTTACACAATAGTCAGATAGTAAGAAGTTTAAAAAAAAAAATTAAAAAATTGCTGTTTCTTACATTCTTGGCAATGTTCCCCCTGAAATCCAGCGGAGCAGTGACATTCATAACCTTGCATAGTCTCCTCACACCAGTCGTTTTCACAGGGACTGCTTTCGCAATCTGTGGAATTAAACAGGAAAAGTGTACAAGCAAAGATATAATGTTGTAAATCACATCAAATTACTGGGAGGAGCAGTTTCAAATGGAGGGGCATAGACCTACTGAAAAGGATATATTTCCTTTGAAAGGGGGATCCTGCAGGCCTGTAATCTCACCCACATATCACTTAGTCTGCAAGCACAGACCCTAATTTGACACTTTATTACAAAACAGGGGCGTAGATGGGGGGGGGGGGGGGGGGGGGATGAGGGGTATGCATCCCCAACTTTTCAGGTTGTACAAACATCCCCCAGGTTTCACCCCCGCCAAAAAAGCAAAAAAAAAAAAAAAAAAAAAAAATGGTGGAAAATACACATTTCTATTATAAGTTATAATCAAAATTTTGAGCATGAATCAAGCATTCTAAATATATGCTACCATAGACATTTTCATAGAAAACTGCAGATTTGCAAAAAGATATTACCTTATTTTAACATTAAACAATAGTAAACCAATGAGAAACCCCAAAATAATGGACAAAACAAAAACTCGTATATAATTTTCAATAATTCTTATGCATAACGTTAGGTCAAGTACTAATGTTTGGTATCATAAGAAATGGTATTAAATTTCCTACAAGTTTTTTACACAATATTTTGTAAAATAATAGATGGTTAATGAAGTGCAGACATTTGAAAAGTAAGAATATAACATAAGAAAATGAAACAAACTAGCTTCATGTATAAAAAAAAAAAAAAAAAAAAAAGGTTCATTTATCTTCTAAACATAGATAGATTTACTATTGTTTGAATTGATCATGGGACATTGTTCCATGTTCTAGGAGCAGTGACATTAAACTGTTTTTTCGGTAGCGGAGAGATTAGATCCGGTAATGTACATACAAATGCAGACTTTGACCCCATTCGCATTCCCTGTTAGACCGGTCTTAGTTGGACCTGTCTAGAGAGCGGTTCTGGAAGAACGGTTTGATTGCATTCACACTCCGCGCATTTTTACGTCTCAAAATTATTGATCAACAAGTCAAACAGGGTGTTCAGAAACAAAAAATTTATACCAAAACGGTATAGCTATACGATGAATTTTTGTGGATTTATGTGTCTGAACGCTGACTAACGAAACGTCGTATAACGAAACGTCGGTCAGAGCATCGTTTCGAACTAGAACTCGATAACGAATCGCCTTTCCGTGTGTGTCTGAACGTATGGCGACCATAGAACGGTATAAGTGGGCGGGGCTTAACGTGAGCGCTCGAAAGGTGTCCTTACCAGGGGGCGGGGACTGGCGGCGACCATAACAACATGCGCAGTGGAAAACTGCGCATCTATACGATGTTTTTTTCTAATCGGTCGAGATATGTGTCTGAACGGTCCGTAGGCTATACGATGAAAAATTTTATACGACGTTTCTTTATCGAGTTTCGGTATAAACGTTTTGTGTCTGAACAGGGGAAAAGTGGTCTTGTTGCTATGGCAGCACAGGTCAGAGGATCAAAATTTTCACGCGCAATTCAAACCGTATACTGCCTGCGTGATGCATTTATCTTGATATCCCCCTGTTCAGATACAAAACGTTTATACCGAAACTGGATAAAGAAACGTCGTATAAAATTTGTATTGTATAGCCTACGGACCGTTCAGACACATATCTCGACCGAATAGAAGAAGAAAAAAAAAAACAAACATCGTATAGATGGGCAGTTTTCCACTGCGCATGTTGTTATGGTCGCCGCTAGCCTCCTCATCCATGGAAATGAGAGGTAAGGTCACCTTTCGCATGCGCTGAAGTTTAAGCCCCGCCCAGTAACACCGTTCTGTGGTCGCCATACGTTCAGACACACACGGAAAGGTGATTCGTTATCGATTTCTAGTTCGAAACGATGCTCTGACCCTAGTTTCGTTATACGATGTTTCGTTATACGACGTTTCGTTTGTCAGCGTTCAGACACATAAATCCATCGTATAGCTATACCGTTTTGGTATAATTTTTTTGTGTCTGAACACCCTGTATCTTTCCAAGGCTTCTTTTTGTCCACCTTCCTTTTTTTCTCCGTGTGTATATCATTCCGTCATATTGTCTTTTTTTTCCACTTTTCCATGTATTATTCTTTGTTTTTATCATTCTATCGCCTTCGCTATTTACCTTTCCTTATGTTATATTTTGTTATACTTTCTTTACATGCTTATGTTTTTCTTTGTTTTATCGTTCTATCATTTCATTCTCTCTTTCTATCTGCCTTGCCGGAAAGAACACAGTGCCCCACAGTGTGTTCACAGTATGTTCACAGTGTGTTCACAGCAGTGGCGTATCTAGGTATTCAGGCGCCCCGGGAAAACTATCAAATGTGCGCCCCCCCCCCCATTCTCCAACTCAGATTAATGAGCGTTTTTAATTTGGAAATGATGGCACTACGTGAAAATGAGTTTTGATGAACATAATCCGGGGTTGTTAGCCCAAATTTGATGAATTATTATATAAGCGAGGGAGCAACGCGACCGAGCGGCAGATTTTTTTTTCCTTTTCACCCCTCAAATTGAACATATTTATGTATTTTACCTTCGGAAAAAAAAAAATCTAAGGGAACGCAGCAACCTAACAATGGATTTTTGTTGAAATTTTGAACATTCCTATTTTGGGGGCGCAAAATGAATGAAAACCCTGAAGAAATTGAGGAATTTAGCATGGCAATTGCAAGGCAAATTTATGATTTCTTTCGAATGTTATATACTTTAAAAGTGCTTTTTATGCAAAATTGAACAAGCTCCTGCCTTAAGCGGGGGGGGGGGGGGGGGCAAAGCAACTAGAGTCAATTAAGGCTTAACAATTTAAAAATGCCATTGGGTACGCGAAATCGCTAGATCCTGAAAATAACTATGCTAGGAAGCAAAGCGACCGAGCCGAGCTTTAGAAAATTTTCGCATTTTAAACACTATTAAACCTATTTCTTACGCATTTTGTCCTCGACTGGGCTCAGAAAAACACTATTAAACACTATTTCTTACGCATTTTGTCCTCGGCTGGGCCCAGAAAACCCTCAAAGACCATAAATTTTCTTGTATTCCCCCCCCCCTTCTTTCTCTCTTTTGCGTTCTCTTCAAGTGCCGCCAGGGGCACGTGCCCCCTCTGCCACCCGTAGATACGCCACTGGTTCACAGTGTATTCACGGTGTGTTCACAGTGAGTTCACATAGTCGACTCTGTGAAGATGTGATTCACAATATTAAAAAGCCCGAATTCGACAGTGTGAAGATGATTTCACACTGTGAACACCACCACAGTGTGGTTTACCACAGAGTGTTCACATAGTGATGTCCGATTTCACATTGTGAATTTACTCGCTCACAGTGTGAAGATGTGATTCACAATGTTAAAACGCTCGAATTTAACAGTGTGAAGATGATTTCACACCGTGTTTCACACTGTGACACACTGTGAACACACTGTGGGACACTGTGTTCTTTCCGGCAGGGCTTGTTTTCTTTTGTTTTCATCATTCTATCGCCTTTTCTTTCTTTACATTTCTTATGTTTGTTTGTTGTTTTTTTTATCATTCTATAATTTTCTCTTTCTGTCTTCCATTATGTTTTTCTTTGTTTTCATCATTCTATCGTCTTTTCCTTCTTTACATTTCTTATGTTTTTCTTTGTTTTCATCATTCTATCGTCTTTTCATTTTTTTTACATAACTTATGCTTTTTCTTTGTTTTCATGATTTTATCGTCTTTTCTTTCTTCACATTTCTTATGTTTTTCTTTGTTTTTATCATTGTATCATTTCTCTTTCTATCTTTCATTTTGTTTTCGATTTTATCGTTATATCCATTCCTCTTTCTGTTTTTTCTTGCGTTTCTTTCTTTTCATCATTCTATCATGCAGCGATGGCCTGCACTTATAGGAGAATCAAGGAAAATCATACATGATTTCCTGCGCAACACACACACACACACACACACACCCTCACTTCCGGTTGAAGTACGCTTTGGGATCGCTTCGTATTCACACTGCCCGTTAGAGCCGCGGTTAGGAACTGTTCTTATTAAGACCCATTCCTCACGACCACCTCCCAAGGTGGTCTTCTGACCGGTCCAGAAGACCACTTCCTGGACCACTTTTGTATTCACACTCACCTAAGAACCGTTCTTGAGGAACGGGTCTAACGAAGTAAGTGTGAATGGGGTCTTCTTCTTTTTCTTAGTTTGGTTTTATTTGGTAATCAGTCAGTATTGACTATTTTCACATCCATACCCACCTAGCCTAGTTCTAGACATATATGATTTCATTCTTAAATACGTACCCACCATCGCACAGACATCCCCATTCAAACACAAATATCTGGATTCAACGTTTGTTACATTCTCTTCATTCATATTACATGTATCTTCACTCTGACATGAAATAAATTAAGAAAGAGGTTGAGGGCAGAGAAGATTGAAACATTAAATCTAGATGTTTGTTACATTCTCTTCATTCATATCACATGTATCTCCATCGGCCTCCCCATACCTCTTTCTCACTTCGTTTATAACTTCATGTCACAATGGCGAATCCGGGATTGGAGCACGGGGACGCGAGCGAAACCTAATATGGCACACCCTGTGTAAGTACACAAACAGTTCTCCTACTTGTACCCTCGGCAGCAATGTTAGACCCCAAAAGGCAGCCTTGTATGTCAGAAATCTTTCAGACTTGTGCCCCCCCCCCCCCCCCGCCAAGACAATTCTTGATTCGCTGCTAGCTGTGTCAGCTGTACTTTACACTTGTTTAAATAGAAGGTTGAGTTCTAGTAAAGGTGAAACATAATTTGTGAGCTTTCTCATTCTCTCTATGTCAGTTTGGAAGACTATCATACAAGAACTGTCCCCTGAAAAGGATTGCTGTTCGAATGCCCACATATTCAAAATAATTATGTAAAGCCATAGCTGAAAATTTTGGACCAAACTTTCACGCCAGCCACACTAGTTCCATATGCACGTTCGGTGTGTAGTGCATGTGACTTTCATTAAAACTGAGTCAATTTCTAATCATTTTGATGATTCCAAAACCTCACGGTATCCACAATTCATATTTATGTGACATAATCAACCTTTCCCCAATTGCTTCCAGACAGTTTTTTATATACAATATACATTGGAGTGGTTATGAAGGAAATGGACAAATTTTAAATACTGACTTACAAACTGTGCGAACCTGCCTCACAGAAAATAAATCGACATTTATCTTTCCTAATGGATCTAGTGAAAGTGTTTCCCTAGGGCCCCTGTTCTTAAAGTGCGGCCCACGGGCCACTTGTGGCCCGCGAAACGATTTCATGCGGCCCGCCAAAAATATCTGAGTGAGAAGAAAAAAAATCTTGTTTTAAGAACTATGTTGATACATAATATATCATCCTAACTATTGGTGAGAATAAAAGTATCAAATTTTTTTTGCTCGCTCGCAAATAGCGTATCATATATATGTATTCCCTACCCTACCACATATTATTATAGTTTGGGTTTTTAAAAAAAAATCAAACAAAGAAAAAATAAGGAGGGTGTATTCAAAAAACCTTGGATGAGCCATTCGGGTATGTATGCATTAACGTCTGTGGCGGGGGAATGGGGCCTGGAGCCTTCTCCCCCGAGGATATCAAACATTTTCCTGCATTCGGGCACCCACCATTTCATTTTTGGGCAGTGAAATGGTCTCTTTGTAATTTCTTTATATCTAATCTAAATTAGCACATTTTGACGACGAAATTACATTTTCACAATTCTAAAGTGTCAATTTCTTTGCTCGGAAGCTTCGCTCGCTCGCTGAATAAAAAAAAAAAAAAAAAAAAAAAAAAAAAAAACCAGAAAGCTAATACACAATGTATTCGGGCAAGAGTCGTGAGTCCCATACGTCTTTGTATGTATATATAATACTCTGTGGTCCGCGACATAGTTTCAAGAATATTTCTGGCCCTCGAAACAAAATAATTAAGAACCCAGGCCCTAGGGTTTGTGTTACGTGTATATTTTATCGCACGAATGGTATATATGGAAGTAGGGCCAACGGAATGGAATTTAGGACTATTAAAAAGATGTAGAAATGGGATATACTGTATGGGATATGCAAGGCTAACCAATGGAATGTAAAGAAATAGGTTGTCGGACCAATGGAATGTAGGACCTAAGGAAATAGGACCAATGCGACACAGTGATCAGAGACAGAGGATTATTTCTCCCCCTACGTGACTCTCTTTAAAGGGGATCGAAGTCTACTCTCATAGCAAGTTGGATACATGAGATAAATGAGAGATACAGATATGTGTAACATTGTGGAAAATCGGATGAATTTACTGTTAAAGGGGGTACCAAATGCTGAAACAATGTTAGTTCATTTAAAAGATCATGATTTTATTAGCAGAAAATCATCTGCCTTAAATTTTTTAAAAATTCGTGTTGCCAGAAAATCCCCGAAATGTGGTAAGATTTCAGGATATTTTGGCCCCTCAGCTGTGTCCCAATTTCACCTAGGTAACCACAATGACGTCAAAGTGGTTACCCAGGTTCGCGTATTGCAGATGTGTTGCGCGCTAGACTGTACAAAATGCATTATACCTTGCGTGCATTTTGCTATAATTGCGCGACAAGGTAACCACTTTGACGTCATTGTGGTTACCTAGCTGAAATTGGGACACAGCTGAGGGGCCAAAATATCCTGAAATCTTACCATATTTCGGGGATTTTCTGGCAACACGAATTAAAAAAAAAAATTAAGGCAGATGATTTTCTTCTAATAAAATCATGATCTTTTAAATGAACTAACATTGTTTCAGCATTGGGTACCCCCTTTAAGTTGTCATCGATCAAATGCAAACTGAAAACTCTCTGACGTACATTTTTAGGATCTCTGCCATTTGCTTGTAGTGAAAGTAATTTTCATACTCAATTTTATATCAACTTAAACAGATCAATTAAACTATGCCTTCTCGGATTTTCATTAAACTTTCATTGATCGACTCTTCTCATTTCACTGCTTTTAATAAAACCGATTGAATTCAGTATTCCCCCCCCCCCTCCCTTGACATGTAAAGAGGGCATTTGTGTGAATATTGTAGCCTTGTGCTAAGCTAAGTAAGTCATCCACTAATTACATGTGCAAAATCTCATTACCAGGGAATCTGCACACTCTGTGTCCTGGAGGGATTCCCAGTTTACTCTTCCTTCCGGGGCATCCGCCATCAGCAGACGAAGCAGAGATAAGCTTTGGGATGGTCTGTACCATACTGCCATTGGAATGTTGTTTCTTCTTACACTCGTCGAACATTGGTAAGGTGTAATTTAGGCCTAACCCGTCCGTACAACTTGACTTTGTCATATCGCTTACTTCTGATGACGTGAGTAGGACTGCGAGTAAGATAAGACAGAAAACTACTTTTAACAGTTCTTATTAAGACTACGGCGAAAGTTCAGTTATCCATACTGTTCAACGACATCAACTAAATCTAAAAACATCTCATGTTTTACTGAGTATTTGGGATTTGGGGTTACTATGAGAACAAAAAAAAAAAGAAAGAAAACATGATAGAAAAATGTCCCTTTCTCTTGCAACACGCAATTACACTTTTCCAAACCGTACGATTTGAAGTGGACTTTGTGACAAAAGCACGCGCAAAGAGTAGGCCTTCTCTCATTCTTCTCTAGAAGTGCTAGAAACATAATATACGCCTTGACTTCAACTTCATACTTAAAAAAAAAAAATATATATATATATATATCTGTGCAAAAACTTTAAACGAGCATTTGCCTTCTTTCTTTTCTTTTCTTCTCTCTCTCTCTCTCTCTCTCTTTACAATGTACTCTAATAACACTGTACATTTAAGATCACTCGTTAAATTCATTCCGAGATATTTCACTGATCCTCTGGCTTTGAAGTGAATTCTACAGTAGTTTTTCAATTTTCCTTGAGTACTGAGTTTTTCTTCAATCAACTCTGGATTCGCATCTGAATAGAAGCACACTATCGTCAAGTAATTAAAAAAAAAATCACACAAATACCCATATCATTGACGTATAGCTCAGAAAAGAATGTCCATAAAAAGGATACGAATACTGCATCTAAATGCAACACTTTTAATTTCTTTACAAATAATGTCATGATGTACAGTATACCAAAAACTCTTTTTAGGTTGAGAAGAACCATTCCAACAAAGTGTCCTTTGTAAAATCTCAGTCCGTACAAAACTTGACATGCACTTTGCTCCAATCATCAAAATATATTGTGAAATCTTCATTTAATTAGATTTTTTTTGTATCTAATATGTACTTTTTTTAATACGCACTTTACTAGCTATATTTCTCTCCCTAATTAATGTAATACTCTCATTAATTAGGGAGAGAAATGTAGCTTATAGAAATACCTATAAGCTATTCTATTTCTTTTCCTACTTAACTAATGTAGTTTACAGACATACCTTTAAGCTATATTTCTCCCCCTAATTAATGAAATTTTTGTATTCTTTCGATTATATTCATATATAGTGCCATTCTATTGAATAGACCGATCAGGGCCCGTATTCAATTCAATACTTAAGAGTGAAATATGAGTAGTTTACTTAATTTTTGGCTGAGATAAAATATATAAGCAATTTTGGTATTCAGTTGAATCTTTTGGCTAAGTATTTTACCCTAGGTCTAAGACAGCTCCCTAGCAGACTTAAACCAATTACTTGATTGGCAATGACAATGACAATGACAATGACAATGACAATGACAATGACATTAATAATGACATAGTAGAAGTTGTGGAAGAATATACGTACTTGGGTGTGATATTTTCTTACAATAATAAGTTTAAGAGAGCTATTAATAAACAATATAATCAAGCAAAAAGAGCAATGTACAGTTTGATTATAAAATCAAGGCAACTGAGGTTGCCATTGGATATTCAAGTTGAACTTTTCGACCGCCTTGTCGTGCCAATTCTTCTGTACGGAAGTGAAATTTGGGGACATGGAAATATTTCTCAAATAGAATTGTTGCAAACCCAGTTCTGTAAACAGGTTTTACGACTACGGAAGAACACACACAATGGCATGGCTGTTGGAGAACTTGGAAGGATGGAAATGTCTTTAAATATTAAGGAACGAATGCTAAAGTTTTGGTTCCGAACTGTTAATGGTAAAGAGGCTAAATTAGCAAATACAGTCTGTAATATTTTGAAACTTTTACATGACAAAGCTATTTATTCTTCCCCATGGTTATTATATATTGAACGTAGTCTCCACGAGATTGGTATGTCTAATATATTTTATGACAACAGAAATGTTTCTTATTCATGGTTTAGTTCAGCGATTAGATTGAGATTAAGAGACATTTATTCGCAAAATTGGAGAAGTAATATCCATGAAAGTACGTATTGCACTAATTATAGAATTTTTAAGAACAATGTTGGTCTTGAAAACTACCTTATCCAATTACCTTTTTCAAATAGAGTTCATTTGTCGAAATTTCGTTGCTCGAATCATAAACTTCCTGTTGAAACTGGTAGATATGTTAATATCGCAAGAAAAGACAGAATTTGTACGTTGTGTACGCAAAATAAGATTGGGAATGAATTTCATTATATTTTTGAATGCTCGGCAACAGATGCTATGAGAAAGAGATTTGTAAAACCGTGCTTCCGAAACAGACCAAGTTCATTGAAAATGGAGCAATTGTTTAATTCTAAAGATATGAAGGTTTTAACTAATCTAGCGAAATTCTGTCAGGGGATAATGTCCCTCCATGCTTAAATATTGTACAATATATAATATTCAAATATGTTTATACAATATATATACTGATAAGTGCACCTACTATATTTTGGCTTGTTTTGTTGTAGTTTAGCTTTGTTTCATTGCTTCTTACACTTTTATTTAATTAATTTTATACATACATGTACATTATTTGTTATAGCCAGGCAATATTCTAGTTTCCATTACACCCACGTTACGGGATAAGTGTCTGTGCAAATCAGTGCATAATATTGTACGCTTAATGTAGTTGTGTGTTTTGTTTTGTTTTTGTTTTTGTTTTTGTTTTTTTTTTTGGTGTTTTTTTTTATGCAGACATATTGTAAATATTGTATATATTTGTATATAGTTGTTCTTGTGTATACAAACTGATTGTGAATTATTGTTTCTCCAATACCCTGGAAGGGGTGACATGGGAAATAAAATCATTGTCATTGTCATTGTCATTGTCATTGTGATGCATTTATTGCGCATGATTTTGGACAGGACATGTGACGTCACAATGGATATCAGTAAGTATTTTGCCTCAAAGTCGGGTTACTAAAGAAAAATACCTTAAAGTGATCTGAATACGAGTTAAGCCATTTTGCTTAGCCGAGTTAAATACTTAGAAATTTACTTACTTAATGCGCGTTTTTAATTGAATACCGGCCCAGTAATGTAAGAAAAAATCATCGAAATATTATGTGGATAACAATTCTTTGATTAAATAATCAAATTCTTTGATTAATTAGGGAGAGAAATATAGCTTAGCGTAAAGCTTATAGAAATATCTTATTACCCTTGTGTAATCTGGACCTCTAGGAAGAACAGGGCCCTCTTGCATAAAAAGTTGCGATTAAACGCAACTCAAAAAATTAAACACAAGTCCCAAATATTCGATCCTGAATGGTTGAAAATCGAGTTGCGTTTAATTTTGTGAGTTGCGTTTAATCGCAACTCTTTATGCAAAAGGGCCCAGAGCCATTAAGTTAATGGCTCTGAATAAAGCTTTCCAGCCATTAATTCTTGTTCATTCTTGATTTAATCCTTGATTTATATATTCTTGTACATGTATATCTATATGTATGTATTGATGATCTTTTTAAACGGAAAATAAAACCAACCAACCAAACAAACAATCATTCTTGCTGTGGTTTTGATCTTTTCTGAAATGCAAGCTTGAAATTTGATTTTTTTAAACAGCTGAAAACCGCTTTTTAGCAATGCCGTGAAATACTTTTCTATCTTTACATATAAATACTAAACATCTGAAATATTCAAAACAACAGAGCATACATAACCATTATATATACATTAAAACATTTTTTTTTTTTTGCAGAGAATGATTTTTATTGTCATCGTTATCGTTAATGTTCACATGTGATCAGCCCCTTTAAACAGTTTTTAATGTCATGCTTTCAACAACCTTTTTAAAAAAATGCTGTTGAAAGCATGACCATAAAAACTGTTTAACGTTTGACGATAAAAATCAATCTCTGCAAAAAAAAAAAAAATGTATTGGATCCGAGTAGGCTCATTAACATAAATGGTTGAGCCACATGCATACATACTCCACATAGACTAATTTTATAATGATGTCATGATCGTTGATATGTGACTAGATCGTTGGGTTGCTTGTACATAATCACTTAAAGATATACTGGAGTACTGGGAGTTTCGCAAAAATTACCCAGTTTGTTTTTCCTTGGTTTGTATTTCATGTGAAAGTTCCTTTTATTTAACTAATAAAATGAGCCTTATTCACCCCGAATGTGTCTCGTATATTTATAATTTTATTTTGAAATCTTTCGACGGTCTATTTTGAATTTCAATGTTTAACTCCCTCCAATGTTTTTGATATCCTATTCAGGGAAACCCGTGAAAATTTCTGATTTTTAGATCTTGCATAGTATTGTACACGGCCTATTCGAGGATTGGTTCTTCTTACGATAAATTTTTTAAATTAAAAAACCAGCCGATATTTTGTCACAGTCGATACTGAATTTCTCATCTAAATTGACTCTCTACTGGTGAGATAGGTGTTAATTAAAGTGAATGTTATAGTGAATGTTGATATATCTAGTCTCTAGATACTTTGAATCATAGTTTGACTCTGTGAAGCGCCCTTTGACACACGAGTAATTAATGAAAAATTAAATGCATACCAAATGACAAGCAGGACACCATGCCATATATTAACTTCCAATATAGCATCTTTCCCGTGCACTGTGTGTTGAAAAAAAGTGGAAAATAAATATGATCGTCACTTTATTATCATCATCATCGTTGGATTAAATATGGGTATTAAAACATACTTTTAATCAAAGAGCTTAAGAATTTGCTTGCAGTGCTCTCTCTCTCTCTATCTCTCTCTCTCTCTCTTTCTGAATAGACGGTTCCATAACATCTATGAAAGATATTTTGAATACCATCTGATTAAACCTATTCTAGTACTGAGTTCTTATTTTGTTCCCTGTTAACAATAAAAGCTATGTGCAAAATATTTTCATTTTCTGAATTAAGACATAATTTCATAATTCGAAAGGACGCCTAATCACAGATTTCAATATAAGTACACCACATTTTGCAAATGAAAATTTTTTTTCATAAATTTTGAAAGAATGCTCATCTCCAAATATATATATCTCATCTTTCTTTTTATGACGATAGTACTCACCATTTTGGTACAACTTCGAGAACCTTTAATAAGTTGCATTCTTTTCCTTCAAACGCTGACGCCAGTGGGTGATACTGAGTAGAGGATAAAAACATAAAGGAAGAACCACGTAAAATCTTGTCTCCAGTATTTTCAAAATCTAATAGAGTAACAATTAAATCATCTTGTCTTGAATCAGTTTGATACTGTTGGTGTCAGTGGGTGTGAGTATCGGATCGAGATAAATGTGACTAAAATACGACTTGATGAAGTCCACTACCTGGACTGTTCGCGCACGAACGCGATCCGTTGAGAAAATAATACACCCCCAACGCTAAAACTGAAATAGCCCTTTCATTCGACCGTCGACGGGTGAAATTTTGGGGATCGCGCGATTAGTGGAGAGTCGTGCTCTGTGTGGGATATGCGTGTAGAGAAAGAGCATCGTTGAGGAATAAACCAAATATAAAAAACGGATAGAATCTAGACTACACTTGATGATGATCAGTGTGCACAAGCTATTGTTGTGTTATCCAGTGTCGTAGGGTGTGTCCAGCCATTTAGGAGCACTGTGTTAGGGTGGGGGGGGGGGGGGGGGGGGGGGGGGGGATCGCCAACTCGTCTTACGAGGTGGATAAAATGCGAGATAAGGCCATCGTCTGTTTTTTTTCACGTAGCCCCCCCCCCCCCGTCTCTTTTTCGTTCTCCCTTACCTCTTTTAAAAAAAATCTTATTGCCATTCGTCACTAGGCAACCCTTAATTTTCAATTATAACAGGTTATTATAGAAACACGAAGAGTACGTTGCGAAACGACACTGGTGCAATATTTGTTTACAGGCACGGAAGGGTTTGAAATATGAATGCTTTTAACCGCCAGTGCGACTATATGCCCGAGCCGTTATTGCTGAATCATTCGGATAGGCTCATTTCACCAAAGAAGTGGGGCCAAATTATTTTATTGTGTCAAAATGAGTCTGTGTCACGCATGTGTGTCCTCGAGATCACTCACCCATGAGAAGAATGGCACGTACTATGTACATCATTAATGACCATGTGATCAATAAAATGAACAACGAAAAATCATTTTTAACAAAATCCTTGACATTTACCCACAACATATGCACACTGTGTAAGCCTATTGCTATATTGCTCAGTTAACAATTTGGTATTAACAATGAATAGGACTGATTAAAAAAAAAAAGTGCTTAAGACATGCAATATGTAATTACGTACTTTACATATAGAATTATCATGTCATCTCAATTGCAAACCGGGAATAAAATAAATCTGTATATCTGTTCTAGAATGCTATAAAGGCTATAAATCCAATCTAGCTCAGCTGTCTTTTTCTTTTTTGTATGTAGTTATTTTCTTTTTATATATTTATTATGTAATATTATGTATTATGTACTAAGGGCACCCTCGCCCCAAGCTTTTGCTTTTAGAGGTGTGTCCTCCATGTATGTACCACATTAATGTATATATTGTCATATTTTTTGTTAAAAATATATGTGCATTATTTTTGCTCATTATTACTTTGTATATTGAAAAGTTGGAAATAAATGTCTTTAAACTGAATTAAATTGAATTGAATTAAAATGATATAAATGCTACAGAATGCTATAAAGTCTTAAAGAAGAATATGAATAAAATATAAATAAGAAATAAATCTAATGCCAACGATAGATGTAATTTATACCGAGGTTCATTCGAATTTCATGACCTACAATGGGAAGGTTAAGGGATCAAATAACAATCCGGTACTGATCAGGCTATTGTCCTTTCTAAAGACATTGAATATATTTGCCTTTCTCTAATTACCTCATGGGAAAATTGATTAGTACCACTGCTAATGATTATTAAGCTTGTAATGCGCATTTGATGTTATTTACCTGGTAACTTCATAACAAAAATCTCCATATTTTTAGTTCCGGTCACTTTCTACGACCTGATGGTACCATCAAGGCCCCGTTTCATAAAACTTGTTATCAATAACAAGTTACAATAATTGTTATAAGCTACTGAAATCCTTGAATCTGATTGGCTGAGTGCAAATTTGTCATAGAAATGGGGCAGTTGTTACTGATGACAAGTTTTATGAAACAGGGCCCAGATATGAAATTAAAGCTATATTTACCGTGTATACATAAAGCTACATGAATGCATGTACATAATGTTCTGGTGGTCATGGAATCCAGGAATACAAAGTTAAATCAGAATATAACAGCATGCTGACTGGGAGTGCCGTTTACCCACAGTCAATGACAGTATACGGGCGAGAACCCATTGGCTCATCATTCACATGCCAACGTCTTCCAGCAAATGGATTTACCTTCTCTCCCAAGGGACTTTGGTTTAATATTTGTTATGACATTGGTTGTCTGCAGATTCTTAGGCTTACTGCAAGTCACGGAGTGCGGAGAGGAGCGCTCAGGGATTGGGTGGGGAAGGGGGGGGGGGGCCTGGAAGTTTAATATATTTAGGGTTGTATAAATTCTTTGTTAGTCCATGAAGGTATTCATTTTTTCAGATAATGTAAAGGTATATTTTCAGTTGTATAATCTGTATAATTTCAAGTAAGCTAAGATTACAAGTATATGCATGTGTAAATTCTTTGTTCTTCCATTAATGTATATATTTTTCCATATACGTATATATTTACTTGTAAATTGTAAAAGTTTCTGTTTATACTTTCTGTTTATACTTTATTCATGATTGTAATGTTTCTATTCTTATATATCTGTTGATTTCACTGAAAAGAAATGTATAAAAAATTAGAATACTTAAAACAAAAGAGGCAGATCTGAATGTGCTGTTTGCAAAGCTTTTAAACGTTAAAGTAGAAATTTACATATCCCTTTTCCCCTTTGAAAGGGATTATTGAGAAACACATCTTGACAATATTCTTATGTCATCTGCGAGCGAGCAAAAGGAGATATAAAAAGTAATAGTTTTGTTTTTTGTTGACAGTTTCTTGCTCATTCGAAAATCAAAATCAGCTATTTTATGATTGCTTGATTATATTTCAAATTTTATTTTGATTCCAAAATTAAATTAAAAGGAAATGATGTTACATTTGTGCTTTTCTTCAGGAGATACTCAAATCCCGTGTCCATGGTGTCCCAATCTATCTGTTTATAAAAGAGAAACATCTCTTTATTGACCAAACTTGCAAAAGAAAGGAGACATTATAGCCCAGACCAAAATCAAATTTCTGTCAGACGCGGGGCATAATTTAGAATAATATATATATATTTTTTCATTATTGATGAACGAGGTTTCATTGTGACCAGAGCCATCAATACACAGAGTTTGATCAACTCTGTTTCAGTTGGGCACAACATGGCGTATTTCTTTGTTGCATGCTTGCCTAATAAAGCAACATGCGCCATATTGTTAGCTACTGGAGCCGAATTGCCCAAACTCTGTGTATGGATGGCTATGATTGTGACCAAAACAACATTTGTTTAGAAAATCGTCACACTTGAGCATTTTCAAGAGTGATCCGATTACTGTAGTCTCAGTTTTCCTACCTAAAATGTGGTGATGATTTTTTTTTCCTTGATTGGAATACTTTCCAGGGGACGGGCAAATCACCCCCATTGCACCTTCCAAATACGCCAGCGGTCATTTTTATCCCAGATATTTGTATATTCCAATATAACTTCAACAATATTTCGGTGTTCAATATTTTGTAATCACAAAAGTGCTCTGTTGTTTGGGGGAGTTTAGGACGATGACCAAATTATGTTCTTTTTGTATGAGTATTTCTTGAGCTATTTACGTGCTATTTCCTCCCTTTTTAAAAACAATAGAACAAGTAAAACAGAAAGCGATGCATAAGTCGAATGATACCCTCTTAATACTCTATATCTTTATTTCTTTACTGATAGAAGATACATACATCTTTCCAGCTATTAGAGATATATTCTTATGAGATAAATGGAAGATAACTGTTAAATCATAATGGCAGTGGGATAGAGTTTAACGAGGAAACATTACGTACAACTAAAACTAGAACTCTGGAATAATGAACTAGTCATAATAATGAATAATGACCTATGATGATGTGATTTTCAGTCGACTTTGTTGATTTATATCACATTGAAAATAATCACCATGGACAATTTGTCAAAGTGTGGAAAATGTGCAAAATCATATGACGGCAGGAGTAGGCCTGTTAAACAACCCAAGATATAAAAAAAAAAATTGTCCGCGATATCATAATTGCGGATTCGGTTTGAATTTTGTTCTTTATCAAAGACATATTTGAAAAATATTATATCATTTTTCCCATTAGTCCATTGGTATTTGTAGATGAAAATGAACATATTTATTTTTTCTTTAGGGCTGGCGTCCACTAGAGCGCCGACAACATTAGGAAGGGTTGCGGAAGTAAATTTTGTCATTTCGGCATTCGTTCCGCGTCAGACGCGGAAAAATTATGCAAATTATTGTTTCCTGAGACATTATTAAGAATGTCAACACATTGACTGCAGTCAGTCCTAGGAGCGTCCTAGGAATCATTCAGGAATGTCCCGAAATGCCGCGGAAAATGCTGATCGTGGCAGGACAGTGCGGACACATCTAGGATCACACCAGGAGTGGTAAAATTACGGACAAGGACAATCCTGAAACATTCTGCGTGGCTTCCGCTTGCCTTCGCGAAGCTTCCGGCACCGCGGAAGCTTTCAGGAGCGTTTCCGGAGAATGCGGAAGTGTTAAAGAAAGGCAGGATGTCCTGACGATGTCCGGACGACAATGCGGACAAGTTGCCGAAGGTGTCAGGAAGTTCATTTCCGCGTCCAAATTTTGGTCGAGACCAAAATTTGGACGCGGAAATTTTGCTCTTTCCTGAAGGTGCGGAAACGCTGGGAAGTGTTCAGGAATGGTGAAGACAGTGAACGGAGCCTTTCAAGAATATGCGGAGAGCTTGCTGAATGAATGCGGAATGACTAATCTTGCATTCCGCGTCTTGTCCGCGCCCTAGTGGACGCCTAGTCTTAGAAATAAGACCCCCCCCCCATCATAATTATAGCTCCCACTAGCATCTTCTATACTAACCCTTTCAAATTTGTAATCATAAAACCAACTTGAAGTAAAAGTAAATTAAACTAAGAAAAGAAAGGATAAAGAACAAAGAAATTAACTGATCAGTGCAATTGGTCATTCTGCACAATCATTTAAAAGTTAATTACGTGAAATTTGATAAGATAGACTATAACAACATGTAACGTGATGTCATATATCCTTTGAGAATGACGACTATTCATATGACAACTTGTGATTATTTTGGTGGCGATATTTTCTTTCATGAACCTCATAGTTGTTTACCTTATCATTTCTGTAATGTTGATTATCAATGGATCATGATTAATGACAACAAAACCATTATCCAGAGTATAACAATATGATTTGACGTGCTATCAACAGGCTTGCTTACAAACTAAATCATAATGTGTGACGTCTTGTAAGGTTAGCCTCACATATGATCAGATAAGATTCATCAAATGGGGATTTTCTATTCTGTACATCACTGAATAAACTTGGAAACAATATCTAAAATATAACATCAACAATGTGTAACATAAACAATATAAAATGAATGTAAACTACATAAGTATCAAATCTAACATTTTTTTTTTTTTTTACAAAATAGGTAAAAATATTTCATCTTTAGTAAAACGATGAGTCATATAAAATAACAACAAAATATATTCGTATTTTTAGAAGAAAAATTGCTATATAATTACTTATAGGCTAATCTGTTCATGCATATTTTTGAGTAATTACATATGTTAGAATCAGGAGATGGAAGAAAAAAATAAGTTTAAACACTTTACGATTGGTAATGATTAAACAAACATGTGCTAATTACATCTACAGAGTTTTGGCAAATACATAAAGGGATCTACACAATACAACTGAGCTTTTCAAGAGACTCTTCCACTTATTTCTTTACTATCATGTTAAATTTGACTGAAATTATGATAGTATAATTGTTTATTGTATGTAATTACTTCATTTTTTTCAATTTTTCCATTTATGTAAACATTTCTTATCGTAATTTTGTTTGGTATTACGTTATATCAACTCGTATATACATGTTTGCGTTTACGTAAAACACAAAAAACCTTGTGGAAAATAAAGTAACCTTGAAACCTTGAAACCTTGAATGTAAGCTTGATAAGTGAAGTATTTCTTGTATTGTTTCTAAATTCTAATAAAAATGTAGTTTTCATGTTCAGTACGTTGGCTACCGGTTAGGTTTTTATGGTCTTTATCCTTTATCAAGATTACAAATAGCATTGAAGTATAACAGTTGTAATTGAAACAAAGCGCTATACTTTATAATGCATGTTTCTTAGCCCCTTTCACGGTGTACGACACAATTTGTTTAATATTATTCTGTCGATTGCAACATGCTGGCTTTCTACAAGAATTCACATTTAAACCTTTAAAACATAAACATTTAGTTTATAACTCATCTAAATCGGAGGTTAGAGAGGAATATTAAAGACAAAGAGAAATATTTTAAAAGTAGGGGTGCCAAAACCATATCATGCCAGGCACGTATATAATCAGGAAGATTGCGATCTTCTTTTTTTTTTTGTATTTAAACTATATTTATTCACAATAAAAGTTGCTTAAGAAAAAACAGTTTGTTGCTCCAAAGTACTTGAGACTTGGGGAACAGGGGAAGGAGCTTCTTATTTTGTGAAAGCCCTATAGAGCAGGGTACTTGTGTAACAATCAAGGGGGGTGTCCTGGTACACCCCTTGGGGTAAAGACACCATTACCATTTAACATTAATTATAAAGCTCAATACTAATCACTAGAGACATTTCCCCACGAATCTTTGAGCCTATCTACAAGTTCAAGCATCATCCTGAATTTTACAGAAATCTCGAAGATACCAGTCGGGAAGAATGACGTAATCATCCTCCCTACGTCCAAGAAGTTGGAATCTCCTTGCCTGAAGTCTAAGCTTGACGCCTTTTCCCTTCTTCATTTCGGGCAACTCCAGTCGATGGACGATTCTGTATAGAATATACAAAATATTAACATGATCGCAAAGACTTAAAAAAACAACAAAAAACAAACCTATTAAGACACTTTCAAGTCTTGTCCATCACCTAATGAAATGGGCGAACATTACAATGACGTATTTCGTGATCCACACACTGCCAGGATTTCCATGAAAAATACAATAGGGTATTGAAATTAACCTTGAGTTTATTTCTCTCGAGTCTTTGCAATCGTGTTTATTATGCTTAATCTTATTCCTACGCTGTCAGGTCTTGTGGTAGATTAGGATTCAATTTTTTTTTTCTTATTGTAGGCCTAACTTTTTGTGTTGGCATAGTAGGCATATGATTTTCTGCATATGATAGGCCTAAGGATAAAGGCCACCGCACACCTTACGATCGGTCTGCGATCCGATTTCAGAAGAAAATGTAATATCATTTGACAACTCATTTAAAAACGAAAAATATTTTTGATTGAGGGTCTACATAGTCATACAGATAGTAAAATCGATAATACGGCCTTCGCCGAGTTTTGTAGTCCGTGGAATGGCCAAATCGGCTCTCAGTCGTAGTGACGTCACAAAAATCGTACGACTGCCTGCGATTTGAAACTAATTTTGCCCTTATTCCCTGTAGAAAGCTGACAGCTCACCAAAACCCTGTGTCTAGTATCCATATTACTTTTCAGAACTTGAATAGGGTAGATTTCATTTGTTAAAATGCCAATATTTAATACCATAGCGATTTATTTCACAAATCGGATCGCAGACCGATCGTAAGGTGTGCGGTGGCCTTAACAGAAGATGATTCTTAATCAAATTTCCATTTTGTCTGATAGATATGGTGACACCCAATTGACCCTGTGCATCATCAAGAAGGTCATAGGCAAGCTTGCTTAGTACCTCCTTGGTATTACGCCCGCTGTCTGGGATATGAATCGGGTTGGGACTGCTCTAGGGTTGGGGATAGGATTACGGATAAAGCTACCACTGAAAAGACAAAATAAAAACAATAACCATGATAACAACTTATTCTGAATGAATGGAATCACTTGACTTCCAATAATAACAGACCTGACTGTGAAACCCGTTGTCGATAAATATACCCCCCCCCCCCCCCCATCATGAAGAAGTGATCTTCAGATCTTTTTTTTTTCTCTCGAGGTGATTGGTTACCATAATTACCTTGGATTATCTTCTGTGATCATCTCTTTGATGTTAGAGAGGAGAGTGTGGAAGGTATCGAGACATGCCTCGGGCTCCCAGAATCTCTGAAAAAATAATCATGAGATATCTAAACAAATATCTATGTATGTATAAGGTCTGATGTAGTTAAAGTATTGTATTTTATTAATTAAACTTCATTGACATATCCATCAATATTTCCTTCGAATAAAACAACAATTTCACCATTCAGTCTCATGACCAGAACTCAACTTTATCTTTAATTGAGTGAGAGTGTCTTCGGTCTTATAAAAATTCAAACACATTCTTATGTGTTTGAATGACATGAATAAATATATTTAACCACTCGTTTATATGGTAAAATTATACGAATTTTTCTCTCTCTCCAACTCCCTACACTTGATTAATTTTACGGTGAAATCGCTCACTTTCCGTTCTGGATCGAGAAAAAAACAACAACTAAAGACTACAGCTTTAAACAAGGACATACAGTAGGTTTTCGTCTTGCACTCATCATAGCTTATACTAATCATCTTATTATTTATCTTAAACTCGAAAGATTGAGAAAAATGGAACTTTTGGTACTCTGCCACTTATCATCATGGGAGCTCGTTCAGGTAGATCATCTGTCTTCATTAGTTCAATGGAAGAGAGAACAAGTTTCTCGTTCAAGAAATCTCGCCATCCACAGAGAATCTCGGGAATCCCGGCAATCACGGCCTGAGACCACCACTTGAGAGACATGTATCTACATGTGAAAGAAAGAACAACGGCAAATGGTAGATGGGGAAGGGGGAGGGGGATTCCTTAGCCTGGGACATGTAGCCCTCCGTTAAACGTTTTATTTTTCAAATAGAGCTTAAATTTTATCATTCGGCTATTATTACTCTGAATTCTCTTCTCGCCACTACTTCTACACTGCTTATAATACATGTACTTCTACTGCTGCTAATATACTACTGCTACTACTATACTACTTCTCCTCCTCCTCCTCCTCCTACTACTATTACTACTACTATTATTACTACTACTACTATTACTACTACTACTACTATTACTGCTACTACTACTATTACTACTACTACTACTACTACCAAGGGCGGATCCAGGTTTAAAAAAAAAAGGGGGGGGGGTCCAAAGGGTGAGAAGTTATCATTCTGGCGAACGCAAGCGCCTCTATAGGCATATATATATATATATATATATATTGCCTGTTTGACTATTTTAATGTTGAAATATAGTTGGGCGCGCGGAGCGCGCCACAAAAATTTGATAATACGAGCCTGAAAATGTCTTAGTTTGTACTGAAATTACATTTAATCTATTAATATTACATGGAATTATTGTTTATTTGAGATGGAAAATACATATATAATGATTGCAAATTACCATCTTTTATCA